>JAUMHH010019561.1:0-25057 GCA_032359455.1 Chlamys rubida | reverse complement strand
ACGTAATTTTCTCACACAAACCAATGACGTAACAATCAATACCTGCCCCAAAGAGAAGATAACTCTGCAATACGCAAAGACGGAATAATGATGATAAAGGTTACTTCAGTTTAAAAACACAACATTTGTCAGTGCTGCTTCTAAAAAGGTATTTAATTCTGACATTCGTTGACTTATTTGATTCGCAACAATTACAAATATACAATCTGATAATATAATGTCAAAATAAAGGTCACATCTGCGCAATTGAAAAAAAAATACATAGAAAAAGAAAAGAGCTGGATTTGAACATTGTTATTTTTACATTGTGTCGACCCTTGTATTCCACCCTGTGTAATTGATGCCTAATGCTGACGGTAGATCCTGATAGGCTCTATAGTTGTAAATAAAATCTCAACAGCTGTGACATGTTGATTGGGGACATGAGCATTATTTCAGAGAAAGTGGGAACATATCAAACTTATTGAAATGCCCTATAGATTTTAAACATTATGTGGCCTTACTTCAAAAAATGATGGGTCAAGTACAACTCTGAATTTCAACAAAAGTGTTTCACTTGCTTTACTATTTAAACAAATTTGATCTCAATAAAAACATAATTTCCAAAAGATGGCTGCAGGTATAATGCAGATAAACATGTACCTTGTGTCTTAGTTGTATATCATATTAACACTTTTTTGGCAATTAGCAGATCTGAACTATTATAGAACAGCTTAAAGTATGGCATTTTATGACATTTCTAGGGCTCATTAAACCAGTAGTTCTTTTTAGATATTTAAAGAATTTGTCATGAGTTTTCTTTTCCAATGAAAACTTAACAGGTATGACATTGCTGATGTAAGTGTCTTACTATTAACATACTAAAAATGTAGGTCAACCAAAGCCATACATGACATATCTGGATTAGACAGTTATGTTTCACTAACTTCGATCAAATTTGTATTAAGTTAATGGACGCATGAACGATTTACAACACATAAACAAAATTGTTGGATTCCCTTCTTTGTGAAACTTAATGGTGCAAGAGAGTAAGTTTCAGTCATAAATGCTCTACAAGTGGTTATAAACATGAGTAAAAGGACAGAAAGATGTGTAATGTGATAGTTTGTTTTTGACAGTTTATATAGGAAATCTTCCCACACTTGAAATCAGCTAGTAATCCATGTCCATGACAAGGCAGTTATTATTGTATGTATGTAGTCAAACCTGCTAAAGAAACCACATGCATTTGAGTCTATTTTTAAACTTTCCACTTAAGTTATTTTCATGTTAACTATAACCTGTATTAAGAGACCACCTACAATAATCAAAACACCGCCTTGTGGAATTCCAGAAGAAGGTGGTTTTACTGTAAAAGAGAAAAAATTTTCATCAGGTGAAATTTTCTGATTTACAGTAGTTATACCACAACCTTATTTTTTTACAATGAGCTTTACTTCTCAAGACATCCATGATCTATATTCACCACCGTTCTGTCCCTTAGGTCACTAAACCTGTGACCTACTAGTCTATATACTACACCAGGAGACCAAGTGCTTCATGGATACTGTATACCGGAAAGTTTTTTCTGAAGTTTTTTTTCTCAACTTTTTACTCTCAATAATAAAGGCAAATTTATCGTTACAGCGAATATAGGTTGTCAACATAATATACATAGTTATTTTAAGGGAAGGGCAACATTTACATTAGGCGAAAATTGAGTTTATGGGAGAGGGCGAAAGTGTCATGGGGCGAGAATTTCCCGGTATACAGTACCACAACAACACACAATTTTTTTTTAAACTTATTTGCTGCATCTGAGATAAAAGATTAAAAGGTCAAAGGAGGTTGCAATGACCCGATTTTGGTACAGGTTACAGTGCCTTCTCATTGAGGACCCACTCACCAAATCTGATGTCCACAAATGAAAGAGAGACCAAATCGGGATGGACAGACAAATGCACATGCAAAAGATGGTATATACCAATGGATTTGTTTGGAGCAACATAATCGATCAAAATACAGCACCAATGCACAAAAGTACTTTACAAATGTACAAAAATACAACACATATGTACTAAAGCACAACAATATACCAAACTACAGCACATTACCTCACTAAAACAGTAACCTACTATAACCGGCTCTCACTGCTGTATAGACGTGTGATTTTACATATGGGTTTGTATATACAATGTGTGTACTCTATCAATTAAGGCCGATTTCAACGAGCACTGTTTATTGTACTGACGATTGACATTTAGACTGTTTTGTGATCTGGGGCCAAGTCGTTAATGTCCTACCTGTATAATCATCCTGTTTATACATTAATGCATGTCTATAAATAACATTCAACACAAATACATATATTTATTTTACTCCCTATAAAGCGATAGACTTACACAATAAAGTACAAAATAAGGTATTTTATGTTTCGAACTAATCAATTATAAATAGGTTAAGAGGGTAAATCTCCATTACTTAAGAGTGACGAAGTCACTTCCACTTTATGGGTTAGAAAAGTCAGGGGTTCATTTGTTCTACATACATGTTTGATGTTTCTTATCCGACACCTACCTGGAGTAGGACAGACATTTCCTAATCTGACAGTTGTACTTTAAGCTTGATATTACACTCTGGTGAAGCTAGCAGCAGAGACACACCATAACAGGTCGTTGCACTGTTTCATTATACAATTGCCAATTTCCTATAAATCTAAGTCAATTGTCCTTATTTTATCTAAGCTTGATGGCAGCAATTATAATAATTATATTCCTAGATAACACAATTTGACCTGTGAGCATCTAATTCAAACATTTTCGGACAATATTTGAAAATTTGAGACAAAATTGTAAATTAGGAAAGGTAAATAAACAGGTTCATTGCTATTTTGGCTATTGATGGATATGTAACATCAGGGGTCATGTTATATGCAAATGTTAGCTCAAGGGTCATATTTCTGCAGCAGAGACAGGAATCACATTATATACGAATGTTCAGTTAATATGGGGATCAAATTATCTTCAAATGTTGATGAAGATGTGGGTCAAATTATCTATTCAGTGGTCAAGGATCAAAACATAGATATTTTTAAGGTTAGGGATCACATCTACAGGTACAAACACATGTGCAGTAAGGTCAGAGTACAAAATATGTTTAGATTAATAGTCATGACAGGGGTCACATTTTCTACAAAATATCGGGAAAGACAGGAGTCACATCATCCACAAATATTCAGTGAAGTCGGGGGTCGAATGATCACAAATGTTCTGTTAGGTCAGGGGTCGAATGATCACAAATGTTCTGTTAGGTCAGGGGTCGAATGATCACAAATGTTCTGTAAAGACAGACATCACATCATCTATTCAGTCAGGTCAGGGGTCAAATTATTTACAAATGTTCATCAAGGTCAAGGGTGAACTTATCTACGATGTTCAATAGGGTTAAGGGTCAAACTATTAACAAATGTTTAGTAAGGTCAGGAGTCAAGTTATTCACAATAATAAGTAAAGAGCACCAGGGTCAGTTTATTAAATTATAGGTAAAGATTGGGGTAAAATTACCTACAAATGTGAAGTAAAGACGGGGGTTACATTATCCACGTTAACTCAGACAAGGTTCTGTTAGAACAGAATTCATAGCATGTATGTGAATTGCCAATGCAGATCATTCTTGATTCACTTGCACAGTTTTTGCACGTAACCAGGGAATCATCGTGTTCACAAAATTGATGTTGTCACCACAGAGGCAGCTCATTAGCCCCTCAGCTGGCACAGCCATGCAGAGAGATATATTATTTTTCTTAACTAGGCCACCTAATGAGATAAAATAAATTACAACTGATCTTTTTCCAGGTCATGAATTTCTCACTGAGAGCCAAACATAATATATTATAATCAAAGCATCCTTGCATTTTTATACAAAACAAATATTGTGGATGACCTTCCTACCAATCTAAGCATATATTAAGGACACAATTATTTACAAACATTCAAGCCTCTAGTCAGTTCTTTGATTACTCGGATGATCACACAACACAACAATTCTACCATCATATCAACTGACAAATCCTGGTTGTTCCCACAGACAATGCCAAGTCATTAGCGTGTAATCATTAGCATGCAAATGAACTAGAACTGATTTTAATATTATTATGCCGTTCAGCAAGAACAGAAAACGGCTTACTTATTTGTCACCTGTTTACATCCCTAAGCACCACAGACCTCTCCTTCTAAGCTGTCAGCACGATTAAATGTCAGAGTACTATCTGAATGTAAACAGATTAATTATGTAACTTATCTATAATCGGGATTGTGAATGATCCCGGCAAACATTTAGAAAAACCATTAAACACAGCTGTAACAAGAAACACTGTGAATAAACAAGCTTCTACTGTATATTTGGAATCAATGAATGGCCTAGTGAAGCCGGGGTAGTAGGAGCTGTCGAGATCAATTTTCCTAGCAATAATGTTATCTAATGGGAATTAGAACGCCAATATGTTTTGTTATATTGACAATAAACATGTAGATGATACAGTCACGTGTACAATAAACACAGCTAAACGCTAAGCACATGGGCACCATCGTCGTTACCTTTGCGATTTATTCCGAATTTGATATCAGCCGCAGGGCGGTAATTAGTGCGAAAATCTCTCCATCAAAATCTGGGTCATTGCAGTGGTGCATAATGAATGCAATGCAGTGTCATAGTGTAAGGGCATCAGAGTAGAAGCAAGGACTGATGAAGAATCTCGGCAGTTGTAGGTGTTACCTGTGATATCCGTGCGATGGTCCCCCTCGTGCATGTCCACATACAAACGTTGTAATACTATCCCCTCCTGGAATCTGTCTTTCATTTCCTTTCCTTCTAATTAAAAAAGGTTTCACACTTCCGTGATGCCCACTGGAGCACAGAGGTTTTAAAAGCAGTCAAATATCATCACAAGTAAACGCCATCGTCAACATTCCACACACAAATATATATAAACATTGTAAATATATCAACGTGTTAAAAAAGAGTAAGATTTTCCGTCACTTTACCTGACAGGCAAACCTATACTAATCCACTTCAGTACAGAAATGATATTTCCGAGGATACCTCTAGTTCTGTCATGGCTATACTACAAATCCAGTGCTGGAATTTCTACAAGACTGACTTGTTTGTAACCGAGGATGTCTCCCGATTTCTACATGCCGCTAGTACAATGAATGTGCTACTATTTCTATCCTTCCTACAGGAAGATGTGGAAGTCCCTGTTACACAATTCCTTGAAGTTCCATACAATCCCCATTCAACATTGCATACAAAAGGCTCCTCACACCAGCTAAGGCCTATTGAGTAGAGACGTCATGGTCGGGCGATTGTGTTAAATTACAGTCCATAAACACCACAAAATACGGGGTACACCTTTAGAGGGGTGTATCGTACTCACCACTTAAAGCTGGGTGACTGACCTTGAGCTTTAAAACCAAATATCGACAAAACGAGGAGTAATATTCTGAATTGCACACGATCGATTAATTGCACAACTTTGCAGGAAACATGCGCTAAAATTTTAACCTCTTTTTCTCACGCAGTCGTTTGTTCGAGCGTGTGCAGGAGTGTGGTGTGTGTGTGGTTGCACTCACAACTGACAACAACTGTTAATGGGTGTTGTTATTCAGAAAATATTTGTAGCACGTTTTCTATTGAGCTCGACATAACCTACAAATGCAAAATGGATTTTTGACACATTATGTTACAACACACTAGCTATTTCGGTATGCAAATTATTGTTTATTCTGATAAAGCTGACGTTTATTCCAATTCCATGTTTTTAGAGCCGATAAATATATCACGCCCCGGGTGATCTAGCATATCAATACTGCCGTTACCGTGGACAACATAACCTACTTTAATGCAATTAAAATGATAAATATTCAAGGAAATGTCCTCTCTTTAATCAGATAAAGTCTGTCGTCAAGAAAAACCATTATGTGACTTCCGTGATAAGGCTTTATCAGTATCAAAGCAGGCTTTCGTCAGTGTTTTACTAGCCTAAAGAACATAATATTAAAACAAAATTCATTATTATCTTTATAGGTATTTTTTGTTTTCTACAAAATATTTTTACTTTCGACCAGGAAATATCATTGATGATGAAATCATTTACAGACAAAATAAAAAAATCTTAAACAACCGTTGCATTTCAAAGTTAACATACAAAACATTAATTCAACAGATTTTAGAAAATGAAAGAGTTCCATGATTCAATGCTGAACAACACCGCAATATTACCGATTTTATGTCATAATAATCCGAGTTTTGAGTCACATAGTATTGTAGGTAATCAAAGAATTAATAATCTTCCCATTTTCTGAAAATTCAAATTATAAAAATCCTTTCAAAAATACAAAGAAATGTTCTGAAAAAGGGCAGGGATCATTCTCAACTTAATGCTGAATCACTAATGTACTCTGAATGAAAAAAGTTTTGCTGCTTTGATTAAAGCTATTCATTAAAACGTTTTGACTGTAAAGGAAAAACAAACATTACAGTGAGATGGATGCATTCCTAGCGTGCATGCTGCTGACATTGTCAAACCACCTCCAGCGTGGAAAACATGTTTATAGGTAAATTCAGTCATGTAATCGAGTCTCAATCAGGCGACTTTGCCCGTGTCACGCAATGCAATACTTGTATGAAATGAAGATCTAAGGAAGGGGTTTCATGACACATGCATTACTGTGCAACAGTGAAATGTAATCCAGATAATTTTGAAGAAAAACACAATCTGGCTTGAACAAAATCCCCTGAACAAAAAGTGACTTTTCAAACAAGGGGTAGCAATTCATAGGAAGTACACCAACCCTGTCCTGATGTGACCATTCAATTTTAAAAAACGTACCAAGAAATATGTCAAATATATGGTGTCAGACAGGCAATCATGTAATGTTTAAGTTACACTCTAATCAACAGGTATATAACACACCAACACAACAACAGGTGTAGAACACACCAAACACAACAACAGGTATATAACACACCAACACAACAACAGGTGTAGAACACACCAACACAACAACAGGTGTAGAACACACCAACACAACAACAGATATATAACACACTAACACAACAACAGGTGTAGAACACACTAACACAACAACAGGTGTAGAACACACCAACACAACAACAGGTATACAACACACCAACACAACAACAGATATATAACACACTAACACAACAACAGGTGTAGAACACACCAACACAACAACAGGTGTAGAACACACTAACACAACAACAGGTATATAACACACAAACACAACAACAGGTATATAACACACTAACAAATCAACAGGTATATAACACACTAACAAATCAACAGGTTTATAACACACCATGGGGGGGGGGTCATTTTATGCTTTGTTAGAGGTCACTGAACCCTTTGTTTCAGCAGTCACCTAATCCCTTGATTTATACGGGTCACCTAAACTTGTATTTTCTAAATGATGTGGCCACAAGTAGGCACTAGGGAACAAGCTCATTCACATCACTGTGAGGTTGATCTAACGCCTTGAATTTGCTTCAGCACTGAAAGGAATTTAAATATGAAATGTGTATTGGATTCATTAAACCCAGTTGAACTAATCATCAACATTTTATTTTAGTATTCTTGTAAATTATTTTAAAAGTGCACACATGCGATGCGGATTAAACTAATGACACTTGCAGATTTGCCCAGATTCGTTCGGTGATATGCTAATGGCCAAATGATCATGCTTTTATCTAAATTCTCACAGGTCCCCGTTAAACAGGATGTTTGTCAGATTTTTTCTTTACTTTTTTACAGGTCTTCTTCAATATGAAGAAGGCCACTTGGACTTTGCCTACTTCAGGTATACTTAGTTTTGGATAAAAAATTACTAAGATGCCTCTAGGAAAAAACAAAATATCCTTCTCAAACCCTTTTTTTTTTTTTTTTAAATTTAACATTATCTTTCTCAGCCATAATCAACTTTACATTTCCTGTTTTTGTGTAGCAACACAGTTTATAATGCTACTTTTTGACAAGCTGAACAGTTTTCCTTTTTTTTTACCAGCATGCAAATAGAATCCAATACATTTTCCTTAAGGGTGCAACATAATTAAAGGCTTTTATGAAAATTTCATCGAAGAATTACATCTGCGATTAAATAATTCTATCACAATTGGGAAAAATAATGCAGAAACTTACATAATGTTTTTTTAGTCAGACTGCACACAGACTTAAAATTTATCTTAATTTTGGACATTTTTCGTAAGAAGTTTGGTCATAAGTTAGGCAGACGCTATATGACATATTTGTAATTACTTAAGAGTGTATGATACCTTACACATGTGATTTGTGTTAGAGGTAACCCCCTTGAACAAATTCTGTGCTAACTATTATAGAGATTGCTATGAACATTCCCAAACAACCCTAGCAAACGCACAAGACACAAGTTTGCAGCAGCTGTAAGTACTTGACTTTTCTTTAAATCCCAGATATCTAATGTTTACTGCATCTTTCAAACTTTAAATGATTGTCATAATGTATTGTAATGTATTTCATGTAATTCATAGGAGTGTAAATATGTACATTCCACCCCATTTGACCATATGTCAGATGGTGGTTGACTCAACATGTTATCAAGTTAAAATAAGGATTATAATAAATATTGGGTAAAATTCGAAATAGGTCCATTTGACTAGTTAGACTATCAGAAATCAATGCAAACATCAAATCCGGAAAGTTATTAGTCAGCCATCTGACATAAATTATACCTTAATTGTATGCATTTCTTCCACAATGTATAAACAAAGTCAGACCAAGAACTCATAACCAAAATTATTTCGACCAGAGATAAATTCACAAGAAATGCCATTTGGAATCCAAAAACTTTCAAAAAGTCTTTTGTATTAAAAGTATACCAACATATTGTCACTTGCATAAAGTATGAACAAATCCAGCCCACAGAATAAAGTTATAGCTATAGAATGTCCCAATTAATCAGAGGCCACAACAGACAACTTTGATGTCCAATTGAAACAAGAAGTTTGATTACAAGCTTTATCTACACATGCCCATCAGTAATCAAATTAGGCTTCATTGGAGTCTGGCTGGTAATTGTTTTAAGTAAAGTGTTAAACAAGCTGATGGCAGAGGAAGAAAAAAAGCAGAATGATAAAACTGTATACAGGATTTTTTTTAACTTTGACGTTAAAATTTGTTTCGCCCAAAACGACAATCGCCCTTCACATGACTTTATACCATGCATGTTCTGTTGTTTACAAATGTTCCCTGTAACGATAAATTCGCCTTCATTACAGAGGGCAAAAAGGGTGAAAATGAAACTGCAGCTAAAATTCTCAGTATACAGTACCACTCTGTTAGAGACTCTTCATTGTTCAGAACTACTGCAGTATTCCTAATATCTCCATTCCTGTGGACATTACAAACATAATATCTCCATTCCTGTGGACATTACAAACATAATATCTCCATTCCTGTGGACATTACAAATGTGTCATAACGTAATAAATAATGTCAACAAATTACAAAATTAAATATATTTTACAGGTTTTTCTCCAATAGAGCGTTTTTTATACAGTAAGGTAGCAAATACAGTAAATTTAAACCCCTGTTTTATCGGCTATGTCAAATTTATTTTTTACAAATCCTTTACATCGTCTCCCTTGATATATATAGCAAATCCCTAAATGTCTCGGGCCAAAAACTATTTTTAAGAACAGTTTCAATATTGTTCATCTTCATTAGTAAAGATGTTCATTTGCCTTCGTTTTAACATTAACTGTTAGAGCAAGAGTCAAACCGTCTGTCCTTCCTCTTTCTAAATCCTACCTGTCAATAGCACAGTGACACACCAGTTCTTGGGCCACCCTCATCGACATGCGTTCCATTCACTCGGATTTCCTTCTCAGGTTAATCCATGGCTCCATTTAGCTACGTTTAAATAGGTCATTCGTGCGTTTGATGTGTATAGACATCAGCACTATCCTGGCCCCTCTCAGGACACTTCTTACAAAACATTGTAAAGATCAAATATTCCATAAATGGGTCACAGTCTGTTTGACTGTTTATAGATTTCTCTCCGTCACAATCGTTGTAAAGGGGAACTTGATGGCCCCGACTGCCGGTATAGATACCCCTTCTGTCACAGTCAAAGGGGGACAACTGATCAGCACAATAGATGGGAGGGACATGTCCTGAATTACCTGAACATAATTACAGTGTACCTGTCCTGAATATCCATTCACCATATCATAAACACATGGTTTTTACCAGACTTACAATACGACACACAATGGGACGTCTCACCTTTCACCCCAAACTCACATTTCTAAAGTTCACCTCTGTCAAGGTCATAGTGAATTTGCGTGTAGATCTTTTAAATCTCCGAACCCAATACCAAACATTCACATTCCATCTATTGTCAGTGTTTCTTCAATCTTCACGCAGCACCGATTATATCGTAAACAAAAATCTGTTTTTGCTCTACAAAATCTAAAGTGTCTGAAAAGTATTGTGTGTATTGTTTGGACAAAAAAGCACCATGTGGCTAATTTGTTAATCTTACTGTAATCATATATTTCTTTCCAGACATCTTATAACATTCTGACAGTGAACTTTAACATATTTTTTTGCAGGTAAATGACATAATATTGCATAACATCACAGGTATGAAAAGGTGCCCCCCACCTTACTTAGAGCCCAACTGTTGTATAAAGAACTACCTGAAATTTAAGCGGAGGATGTGTATCTGTGTATCGCTTGACTTGTCACTGTCAAATGAAATCCTGTTTGTCATTGTTTGGCATTCATAAACCCCTTTGCCTATTACATAATGTATTACTGTTTCTTCTGATGTCTGGCTGACAAGTATTTATAACTATTTTAATGTCAATAGCTTTTTTAATCACACATGTATCAAATTTTGATGTCATCTGGATTTAAGATTTCAATTTTTTATATTATGACAGAGCAAGATGTTGAGTGAAAGACAAGTAAACAATTTAAGATTATGTGAAATACAAGTTATCACAACAATAGGCCAATAGGACCTGAATTACCTCCCTTTATTTGTTATCTTAACTCAAGTTGAAATTTTCTTACAATGGAGGCCATCTTGGATTTCTTCATATGGAGCCTTACAATTAAATACAGATATTTGTTTGTATGAACGAAAGCAGATGTCTCCCTGTATCAGCCAATATGCAGTTATTTGATTTTTGTCCAAAGGTCAGGGTCATGTTGACCTAAATGTAGTATATATAGAACATATTCTGTGGGTGATATAGGTTTTGTTTAAGTTTCCTGAAAAATGTCTTCAATAGTTTACAATATTTGTTCAACAGAAGACTGCTAAACTTTTGCTTTTATGTGACTTTCATCTAGAGGTGAAGGTCACCATAATCTTGGTTGATGTAGGTTAACCACAGGTTTCAGCAAAACATCTTTAACAATGTAAAAGTTATGGCACAGACAAAATTGCAATAGAAATTTTCCATTTATTTGACCTTTGACCTAGAGATGAAGGTCACAGTGACCTAACTACAGCGCACTGCAAACCTTGAGTGGATGATGTGCAGGTACACTTTCAGTTTCTTCAAAATATCTTTACAGATAAATAAAGTTATGACCCATATATCTCTGTTACTTATTTGATCTTTGACCTTGATGTTAGGGTTGTAATTACCTAATTACAACAACAAATGTTGTCAATGTAAGTTCTACACGTTACTACTAAGTTGTAAATGTAACCTGCTACAAAATCCATCAAATATCCAACAAAATTTCCAATGGAGCCAGCATTCTTTGAAGATTTACCATGAGGAAACTTGCTAAAAAATGCAGATTGCAGAAATTTGTTTTACCAATTATGGAATATTTCATCATTTAATTTGAGGAAATTCGTTTTGTATTTCATGTATTCCTGACACCCCTATGCTGTAATGCTGTGACCAAAATCAATACTTAGCCAAGTCCATTCAAATATTGGAGAGATTTCTGGTTACAATTGACTTGTGATTTTGCTTCTAGAGATCTTGACATATTTCTGCGTGTGCAACCATTTAAATTGTACTCTGTAATAGCGCATTTGCTCTGGGTTCAACATTCTGTATTTCATTTCCAAATCAATTTAATTGTAAGTGGGACATTCGCTTAAAATATCCCTTGACATTTTCATTGAGAACAATTCGTCAATAAAATCAGTTTTTTTTTTTTAACTACTTGTAAATCTATTCCCAATATTCATCCCATTTATCTGAAGGAGTTTGAGGGTCTCTACTAAGATTGAAATAAAAATCTGTTATTATTTTTCGTTCAAAGATTCTAATCTTTCAATTTCATTTGAGTGCACCAAATCCCCCCCCCCCCCACTGTTGTTGTTTTCTGCCCTAATGAACATCAATACATGTTTATATGCACTATATTACTTGTAATTCTTGTGCCCTCAATGGATTTCCACCTTGCTGTGGTCGGGGCTTAGGGTGTTAGGGGCTTGTATGTTTCAATGAACTGGAGTGCTATACTAGATAAGTACAACCACAGCAGACTGATCAAGGGCTGGTTAAGTGTTTTACGTGGTCTTTTCACTGACTTAGGTCTGTGTTCCCTAATTGACAGGGGGTATGTGGCCTTTACTCCCCTCCAGGAGACTCAAAAGTCCTGGTGCTGCCAGCAGGTAAGTCCCAAGGCTGGACAGCTCCCTGGGGTCTGATAGGTGTGGTCCTCGTGGACAGCTCCCTGGGGTCTGATAGGCGTGGTCCTCGTGGACAGCTCCCTGGGGTCTGATAGGCGTGGTCCTCGGCTGTGATCCAAAGTACATGTTTAATGTGTGGTCCCGCAGTTATTAACTCCTATGATGAACAACTATCCATCCATCCCTTTTATACCAGGGAATTTCCTATCTTCCACTGTGGCACAGTCTATACAGTACTGACACATTGGTCACACCCAGTTCTGACAGTTTGGATCTAATTTTTCTCCCATCCTAACTTATTTTAACTTTCTATTCTTTCATCTGTAAGCTTTGAAATGCTTTCCCTGACACCACTACACTTTTTGCCACATTGCAGATCGTTCACTCATGTGAGAGAGGTAACGGGTTCTCTCCCCCAGGCAAGGACACAACAAAGTCCTAAAAAGATAGTAGTTGATATTCCCTGCAAAAGTATAGCAGTTAAGGTAAGAACAATGACAGGTTTACTGGTTGTCAGTATAATGTGACCAGGTGGAGTACTGTGCTGGGTGCCTTTGGCATGGTATTTCAGCCACTCCAACTTCGGCATTGTGCAGATCCAGGTTATAGCAAGGGGCAAATACACCAACATACCTCCTCAAGCATACATTAACCTTAGTGGTTAAAATGATAGTAAAAATTTTTTTTAACTTGTATTACGATGAATAATTTGTGTGTACCAAAAGTTCTTCTTTTCATTGAGAAACCTTAATACTGGCACACAGTAAAGCAGTTGTAACGAGTCCAAAGGGACTTTGATAATCACTGTTGAAGTCATGTGATTTCCAATTTCCTCTTTGTTGACTGAAACTGGGTGATAAGAGTTAAAGTCTGAAAAAATCATTGTGTAGCAATAATGGCCTCTAAACTTTGGTCTACATCTTTTTTATCTTCTTCCCTACTACTTCCTTTTCTGAACGGATATCCCTTGGTCAGTGACTGCCCTTAGCCCATTTCACTGTGTAATAGCTCTAAATAACCTTATCATGTCAATTGGCTTCTTAACCAGGAACAAACCAATCAAGGTCTTCAAGGTTTGGAAATCAGTCACTCAGAAGAAAGTTCACTTTTCACTTGCTTCAAGCATAAAATATATCCTGGTTAGGTGTAGAAAAATTTATTTGACTAAACTTCGACCTCAAAGGTTTGCCTCAAATCAAAGGAATAATTTTCATTTGATATAATTTCTGAAAGAGCACCTGCTGCTCTTTCAGATTATGATATTGCGAAATTAAATTCCATCCTTCCCATTCCGAAAATAGCGTTATTAGGTCATGAACGGATACTGTTAAAAATATGGTACCAAGAAACCCCTAGTGAATGACAACCTATAAATATCACATAAGTCAAGCTGATTCACCAAGCCTTGCATCTGTACCATTGAATTAATAGGCATTGTAACGTTATACATCGGCAGTATCTCATCACCAGACAACTGTTACAATATGCTTCATAAGCTGATATTAACTTTAAACCTTGGTTGTCAAGTCAAAGAATCTGTATAACCTATACCTTTGCCTCTTCTCTCATATATCAAACAAACGAGGTCTTCAATCAGGTATACTTGCTTGATCTGTCATTGTATCACATGCAGATGTGTAACATATACCAGGACAATCATTTCAGTAGTTATACTCTGTCAAAGAGAACTTCTTGAAAGATCAAATGGTTTAAAAGCTTGAAATACAGTAGTCACAGAGTACAGGTTTGGTTTAAGGTAGAGAGTACCAGCCCTGTGTGTCTCAAACAAAGAAGAGTTCCAATATGTTCATCATTTTCCAATTTGAAGTTGAATTTACTATAAAAAGAGTATGATAAAAAAATAGATCACCTCTCAGCCAAGTTTATTTGATCCCTTGACTTTCTTATTATAGAGCAAGGAGATTTTTCATAGAGTTATATTTAACCTAATAAAGGGCACAGCCGAGTGAGCCAATAGTGAGCTCAAAATCCTAGGGACACAATCCAGCACACTTATAAAGCTAGGGCAATGAGCTAATACAATCTAGGGGTCCAGCTTAGCATGTTGATAAACCTAAGGACACTGCCCAGCACACTAATAAACCTGGGACGCACATAGCCTGAAAAGCTAATAAATCCAGGGACACAAACTGCCCTAAGAGCTTGCAAACCTAGGGACACACTCTGGCCAAGAGATAGTAAACCTAGGGACACACTCTGGCCAAGAGATAGTAAACCTAGGGACACACACTGGCCAACAAGATAGTAAACCTAGGGACACACACAGCCCAAAGAGCTCGTAAACCTTGGGACACACACTGGCCAACAAGATAGTAAACCTAGGGACACACACAGCCCAAAGATCTAGTAAACCTTGGGACACACACTGGCCAAAGAACATATAAACCTTGGGACATACACATCTCAAATAGCAAATAACCTAGGGACACACACAGCCCAAAAGGCTCGTAAACCTTGTGACACACTCTGGCCAAAGAACATATAAACCTTGGGACATACACATCTCAAATAGCAAATAACCTAGGGACACACAGAGCCCAAAGAGCTAATAATCTAGGGACACACAGAGCCCAAAGAGCTAATGATCAAGGGACACACAGAGCCCAAAGAGCTAATAATCAAGGGACACTCAGAGCCCAAAGAGCTAATGATCAAGGGACACACAGAGCCCAAAGAGCCCTGAAAGCTTATAAAGCCAGGGACACACCAAGCCCAGTGAACTAGTAAACCTTCAATGCTTGGGCACAGCTTTCAAACTGAGCATTACAATGATGCAAACACATCCCACACTTGACTGAAATCTAGAAATAATTCGAGAATTCGACAATCAGAGTTGAGGAAGTGCCTGCTACCTTATTAAATATGCACATATTCCACTCATATTCAAACTTGCCACTACCCATGCACTTACAAAGTCTGACTGAAATTCATTAATATTCAAGAAAGTTATTGTTTAGAATGTAATCAGTATGAGGAAATACCACCAAATTTGGCCTAAATCATACAGCAATTAAGTAAGCTCAATTGCTATTTTACAAGCACATGGCGAGTCTGACTGAAGCATCTTGTCTAGAGCAAACTAGAAACAATATCCCTTGCTTTTTGAATAAAAAACTTGCCACAATTATTACTTCACAATTTCTCACACACATATCAAGTTAAACATTGCAAAGGAATGTGAAGTCAATTCTTGCTCAGGTTCACTTGAAGGTCCTGGGGTTATATATGAAAATGGTTCCATTTCTTCATCACCTGTGATATACAGCAACACCTGTTCATCCCCGAGCTCTGTTTATCACGCAGGTTGGGAGTTATGTAACGTGTGTACACATGTAATGGCACATAACTTGACACGAGTTGACAAAGTTTGGCTGAAACCCGTGTGCACCAGACCAAGACGTCCTTGGCATGAGTAGACTGAGCTAAGGTCATATCAAGCACCGCTTGCGAAGAAAGTGAATAAATTATAGTTATTACACGTTATATAATGAACTGCTGTTCAATTTACAAATAAAGCTAGAAATTTTCCTGTTAATGAGAAATAGAACAGCAGGAGAAATTACCATTATGATATGGCAAAGTAGGAAAACATTTAAATGTTTAATTCAAGTTAGTATTATATTTGACATTTTGTTGAACCTACATTAAACCTACATAAGAACAAATGTTCAAATTAGATTCCAGGATTATTTACATAGTTATCTAAAGCTATGGATTCAAATTCTCATTCAGATTTGGGGAAGATATACTGTACAATTAGGTAAGTTCAAACAAAGCTTTTTTATTAATAAAGTTTTAACTATGTCTTCCCTGATTCAATTAAATGTTCAAACTAAACTGACTGTGGGAAAATGGTGACGCTTGCAAGACATCATTTCAGAAGTTGAAATATTTATTAAACTAACTCAGGATGGACTGTTTTTGCAACACCCAAAATCATATGACAATTATGTCTATAGATGATGGGGCCACTCATAGTCCACTTTAAAGTGTGATCTCACTGAAATGTCATTACCTTAACATGAATGACCTTTGCTCAACTACAACCTCTCATTTTCTTTACTATCATATTGCAGGAATATGAAAAGAAAATATCCAGATTAAATCCCTGTACAAGTTCAAATCTTTAATTAATCAAGACATATTCTTCAGATGACAAGAGTTGAATAGAATCTAGAGAACATAAAATCTATGAAATACATAATGCCATTGTACATGACCCGCACTTTTAAAACCTTTTTAGATTGTCAAGTTGGACATTGCTTCAAACAGCGACAGCTGTGACGAGAAAACAGCTAAGCTTTTGTGTTTGACAATAGCCGAGAGATAAACATGACAGTGTTTTTTTTTTACATTAGATTTATTTTTGACTGAAATACCTATTCAATAACAGGCTATTGTTAGCTCACATTGTTAGTTCACATAAGTCTGTCTTCAGGCTAGCAATGTAGGTTATTGATCTCTGTCAAAACATCTATCCCCCAAGGTTTACATATCTAAGAGCATGGTTATCTTGAAACTTGAAATACCAATATGTATGTTTTGTAACCATCACCCCAATACCTGTTCTGTAAGCCAAGTTTTGTTCCTTTAACCCAGCTATAGGTGATACCATACGGTAAAACATGTTAAAAAGTTAATATTAAGAAGTTGTTTTATCCCTGGTTATCAGATAAATGTATTGGTAAGCTGATTAGAATTGGACCTATACAGGCTTCAGACAGATTTGCAGACGTAATCTAGATCCATTATTTATCTGTGCTGACAAGTCATTCAACCCTGAGTATACACGTGTGATTATATCATAAACACTAGAGTCCCTATCAATACACACATGATATAATGCTCTCACAACAACCCTCAGGTATTTGTCTGTCACAAAGCATTAACCCTTTCACCACTGTAGACCATAATGGACTCATCCAGATCAATGTATGGCAGAGTCTACTAAAGGTACCTAGGGGTGAAAGAGCTAAATTGTTATCTGATGGCAGCACACAAGTCTTGTCTCATCTATTTTTAATCAAAGTCCCCTTACGGGCTTTCCACATTTGATTGCTGTTAAATCATACCATTACCCTCCTAAAAGATACGTCATCCAGGTAAATCTGCCTCGGTTAAAAAACAAGTTACTCCCCGACTTACACTTAATCAAATAATACAGTTCTGTATACTGCCCTTCAAATGAAGTAATTCTCACACAAAACCTATGTCACGTTTTATGATCCTTTAAATAAGACATTTATGCTATATAAAGATTCAAATTTGACAGAAATATCTACCAATGGTTTTATGTAAATATAATTCAGCAACTTTAAATTGTGTTACTTCTGTGAAGTATATCCTACATATTTTTGAAATAACATTAGATCAGGACTAATAACTTAATATGTAGTTAAACAAAAATGTTGGGAGAAACATTCTCCCGATGTTGAGAAATCCGTTGGCTGTTGTTGTATGAATGACAAAATTATAAAAGTATTAAAAACACTATACCACTTTACTGATTTCTGTATATGTAATATATTTATGGCACCAAGACATTTACGCGCATAAAAACATACATTCCAATAGATATAAATAAGATTGTTTTATCACCTATACAAGGTACTATATCAGATTCAAATTTGAACAAAAATGTCTACCAACAGCTATTAAGAAATGTATTTCATTGATGTAAAAAGTGTATCACTGTTTAATTCATATGACATACAATTTTCCCTCAGACATGTGTGTTTATTTTTCATTAGGGAGTATTTTCCTTTGTTTAAGCAGATAATTCAACATAAAGGACTTTTCCTCGGCTTAGAATTACCTCCCTTGGCAGAGTATTCATTTTATTTTTGGTACAGTGCATTAACAGAGTCTATGTTCAGAGTCTGACAACTTGATTTGACTTTTTTTTCAATCGAGTACAAATTTGATCTTTTAATGGTTATCGTAAATTGTCGGTCCCCAAGCTCATCTATAACAGGCTTGAAAATACCCCTCGATCTCGTAACACCATCATCAATATAAAAACACACAATCTGTCTTTGAGAAATCATGTGTTGTTAGACTGTAACACATTTTAAATGACTACCTTGCTAGACTACCTTTCTTGTGAAACTATGTATAGTTATCTTGAAGAACCACCAGAATGACCTGCATTGTTCAAGGGCAATGGGGGTCGCTTAACATAGTTCTTTTACGCAACTGGACAGTCTTGACCCCTGGGAGTACCAGAATCCGAAACAACAGTTACATATTACACATGCAAAACTGTTATTTCTATGTCCCTGTCATAATTAGAATGTCTTAACCGTATTATAAACTTCATTTGCAGTGTTGTATAATCACATACTTTAAATATGGAGATTTAGTTATGATTTGAACTCCTTGATACCTGGTACATGAATTTCAAAACAATTTTTTAGGCAAATACAAAATACACATAATATATTATGAACATCAAGGAGGGTAATATCTGTGCTCCCATTGTATAGTATATAAAAACAAAGCAGATTAAGACAAAATATGATATACATACCTTTCCGATCCGCAAATCATAAATTAAAAACTTATATTCCTAAAGCGATATTTTGCTTATTGAGAAAAACACTAACATCAAGATCACTGCCATTATCTTAAAACGAGTTTCAACAAATACACAACACTCGAAATACAGAATGATAATGAGGCTAAGGAAAAGATATTAATTGCCTGCCATATCCATAAATCCTGGTGGTTGACTTTTTGTACCTCTTAACATTTTATGCAAATTATCCAACATATATAACCATGAAGGACAAGTAGTATTGCCACAGCAAGATAATTTTGTCTGTTATAGATAGCTGTCACTATTTATGTCAAGTACATATATATTATGTAAGGTTCTTTATTTCTTTAGATGACAGATTCATTTATCATTAGCTGATTTGACTTAGTATCTGAGTACAGCATACACTGACATAGTTTTTTTCCCCCCAGACATGGATGTTTTTCCTGTTTAGGTTGTTGCATCAACCTTTGCAAAGCAAGCTAGGTCATTATAAAAACAGCTGACTTTCGCCAATATATTGTTGACCTTTGTGAAGCTATTGTTGACCTTTGTGAAGCTATCATTGACCTTTGCAAAGCTAACATTGACCTTTATGAAGCTAACATTGACCTTTATGAAGCTAACATTGACCTTTGTGAAGCTATCATTGACCTTTGTGAAGCAATTGTTGACCTTTGTGAAGCTATTGTTGACCTTTGTGAAGCTATTGTTGACCTTTGCGAAGCTAACATTGACCTTTATGAAGCTAACATTGACCTTTGTGAAGCTATCATTGACCTTGGTGAAGCCAACATTGACCTTTGTGAAGCTATCATTGACCTTTGTGAAGCTTTGTGAAGCTATCATTAACCTTTGTGAAGCTACTGTTGACCTTGGTGAAGCTAACATTGACCTTTGTGAAGCTATCATTGACCTTTGTGAAGCTAACATTGACCTTTGTGAAGCTATCATTAACCTTTGTGAAGCTACTGTTGACCTTGGTGAAGCTAACATTGACCTTGGTGAAGCTATCATTGACCTTTGTGAAGCTAACATTGATCTTTGTGAAGCTAACATTGACCTTTGTGAAGCTACTGTTGACCTTTGTGAAGCTAACATTGACCTTTGTGAAGCTAACATTGACCTTGGTGAAGCTATCATTGACCTTTGTGAAGCTATCATTGACCTTTGTGAAGCTACTGTTGACCTTTGTGAAGCTAACATTGACCTTTGTGAAGCTACTGTTGACCTTTGTGAAGCTAACATTGACCTTGGTGAAGCTATCATTGACCTTTGTGAAGCTATCATTGACCTTTTTGAGTTGAAAACTGTTAGACTTGTAGTGCTCACAATAAAATCTGTTTCAAAGACTTATATATAACTCATTACTGTGATACACAAAAATTTCATAAAGCTCGGTTGAAAACCTAGGGACAGGTTAAATGGGTTCACAAGAAAACAAATAAGTTTCGAAGTACTATAACTTTTCCAAAAATTGACACAGGATTCTGCTCTTACGATATGAGAATTTTCATATACAATACCTGTGACACATACAAAATTTCATAACACTTAGTTTAAAACTTCAGGACAGGTTGCAGTCACAAGAAAGTGTTAACAATCAGATGGGTAGCATGATAGCATAATACACTCCACTTTGCTAGGGTACTATAATAACTTTGTGAGGCGCATTTAAAAACTTTCCTGTAGCTAGCCTGATATATAATACGTATAGTTAATGTGTGCTTTTCTAATAGAACAGCCTTATTCTGGCTAGTTTTAATCTGTAATGAAAGAGCACAATACTGATGTCAACAGCTGGTGCCTTACCATTTAGAATACCGTAACTGTTACTCAGAACATCAAGTAGCTTCTGCCCTGTAAATAAGAGATTCTAGTAGAGAAACGGCGACAGATATTAGATGTATCAGCTTTACTTCTGCTTTGAGATTAAAGTTTTGGATTTCACCTTAAATAAATACCTTAAATCATTCCAACTTAAACCTGAAGTTGTCTTTGTAGCACCCTACAGAACCACCATTTTTTAGCATTCACAGGTGTACTGTCTGCCTTGAATATATCACTTCTGAGCTTTGAGATTAAAATTGCCAATGAACCTTGAAATAAACAACTTTTTCCAACACTGTTGTTCTCGTCAACATCTTTCAGACCTAATGTTTTAAGTAAAGCAAGGACAACTATTGCTTGCTTTGAAAATAAATCCATTCTGTATTATTTTACAGAAAATACTACCCTGTGTATAGAATCTAAAGGAAGTTTTTCATGGATAGTGATGTAAATTCCTTCATTTTATACATCTTTACTGAAAATCAGGATCAGTTGTTGGATGTCTGAACGCCAGGAGATATTTGATAAAGAACACCAAGTGTTTAACTGTCATACTATCTACTTACAGGTGTATCAATCTGAAGGTAAAATGACAAACGCAGGTAACATCCATACCTTTAACAACAATGAATATGGTCAATACCAGCTATAGGTAGAGAATCTCAAATCAAGATTCAATTGCATGCACATTTTAGCTTTATCATATATGAAATATTAACGACTTTCAGGTTCAGTTTTTCTCACACTGAATGAAAAATAAATTAAGATTCTTTTCATCATGCAGTTTGAAAAGATTCAAACTTTTTTTTCACATCTGAATCATCACATCACCTAAAATTACAAATTTTGTAAAAATAAATCAATCAGAAAATGGCTCCATTTTTATCTCTTTCATGAAGCTACTGCTGTTTTTTGTAATTGTGATGTACATCTATTTATGTGTAAGACAATATTTTTTCTCATCCGTGTGCATACATGGCAGAACTGTCTATGGTGTAAAAAAATTCCTTCTTACACCTCATTTCACATGCTTGTCGTCACAATGGAACAACAATGACCTGATGTCACGAAATCGGCACCGTTCTGATGCCACGATGGGAAAATGTATTTTTTGGGATTTTCTTGCTCATTCTAGTGATTAGAGTGTAAATATCCAGGGGTGCAGGATGTAGAAATTACATCCGTGAGATTTTCAAATAAGTGCAAAACCCTTCGACAGAGCCTTAGGTTTTACCTGATTTGAAAATGCCTCGAGTGAAATTTACCTAGCTACACCATGGGCATGAAAGAGTCTTAAAAGACTCACTACAAAGCAGGTTTAACATATGATCAAACCAACTAACTAACAATATGACATGTAACGAAGGGCTACATCAGGAAAACACAGAACTTCGAAAAAAAATAAAACAATTAAATCTTGAGAAAACCTGTTTTGCTGTCTCCATCTTACAATATTTTCCTCACTTAAGCTAATTTGTAGAGAAGGGAATAGTTACAAATACATGATCAGTTGCCATGGAAACCACTTGCCTCTAAAAGAGTCAATGAGTGCTAAGCATTCAGATGAAATTGATCAGTATAGTTCAAGTGGGAATAACATACCTAGCAGTTGATTGAGGCAAAGTAGGTTTTGTATAAAGGGACATTACTTGCCCCTGTAATGAAAGTATTGAGTACAATAGCAGGTGATTTTGTTTTAAAGAACAACTGTTAAAGGAAGCAGACTGTTGTATACGTAAGGTACTTTGCTTGCTCCTAACTTACATAGCAGTGGATTTTATTATGAAGAGTATTTCTTAAATGAAAACAAGAAATTGTTTTTGTAATTGGACATAACTTGCTTCTTAAACATTATAAGATAATTATATTTGTAGATAACTTTTGAGATTTACTTTCTAAAATAAAGCAAACCAATTTTCATCATTTCAACGATGTATTAAGTGTTATTCAAAGCTTTAAATAACAACTTGAATAATTTTATGAGTTTTTATTAACAGAACAGAATAGAATGAAAATATTTTGTATGCTTTGTGATATTTTACTATTACAGTTTCACAGGTAACATGAAATAATCTTTTGGCAGCATTCTTGTTAACCGAAATTACAGCTTCACAGGTAACAGAAAGTACCGAGTCTTTTGACGCCAATTAATTTCTTGTTTACCAAGATTAGAATTTCACAGGTACATGTACTGTGAAATACCTAGTCTTTTGGTGGCATTCTCGTTAACCAAGATTAGAATTTCACAGGTACTGTGAAATACCTAGTCTTTTGGTGGCATTCTCGTGAACCAAGAATTTCACATGCAAAATGAAAGTCTTTTGGAAGCATTATCAAAATTTTGAAAATAGTAACAAAAACTCACTTTGTTAAATAAACACTAAAATTGATCTAGAACAAAAATATTTTCAAGTTTCAAAAACAAAAACAAAAAATATGGAAACTGAAGAAAAGACAAATTTGAAAACCTTGAATCCAAATGAACAGATTGTCATTAACACAGCTTTGAGTCAGCCATGTCAAGCTGTGATATATTAAGTTTTAAAATTGGAGAAGAATACACAACATTTATAAATATACCTTTATTTGTGACAGACAGGAATAGATTATTATAAAATTTAATCCTCTTTACATTGAATGCTAAGACCTGCCAATGCCCTATTACTAAGGTCAACCATTTAACGTCATAAGTGCACAATACACCATTGTCTTCAGATTATTGTTAGCACTCATAAATAGTTGGCCTCTTGACAAATTCATTTCGAAATATTATATCATTTATCGGATACACATCAACTAATAATATGTCTACACAATGTACCATTGTGTTCCCATTGTCAGGACAGAACAATAGTTCCCTGGCACCGACACAAGATCCCTACAACATTATATCATGTCTAGCACTACCACATATCCACACATCTCTCCGATAGTATCTCCTAATACCAAACTTTGGGTACTTATAACAATGGTAATTGTTCAGCCATTGTTGTACTAGCCTTGTCATTCAGACTTTGGCAGGAAAACAATCAACGAAATCATTAAAGCTTTATAAGTTCACTATATAGCCCCAAACAGGACATTGGTAATTTCTGTTTTAAAGTACATACCGGTACATATAAGTTGACTGAAAGACTTTAAAATAGCCCCACTGAAATTTCTATTTGATAGAATGTAAGCTCAACTGCAAATCAAAACAGGTCTCCGATACCATCTTTTATGTCTCCTTTTCCAAAGAGTTCTACACTAGGAAACGCGTAAAGCATCGTTCACGAATGTTGATACTGGACTAGGTAATAATAATTGATGAAACATTTGACACGTATCCATTAACGCTGGCACAAAACAACACAGGTAAAATGTGTTTCACGTGGAAATTTCTTAACTTTTACAAAGAATGACAGATATTGTAAGGTAGTATATAAATGTATAGCTTTTACTGTAACACAAATCACAGGACAGCAATGTCCTGATCTGAAAAGTACCAGTAGAATATAACAAATAGTCACATATACTTACTTAGTCTAAGGTTCTTCAACAAAAATAAACCTGAGGACAAACTGTTATCTGTATTATAAGGAGGAAACGGTAATACATTACCTCTGTATGATTTACATGGACAGTTGATACATGAGACACTTTCAAAACCATATCCAGACCATGCTGGAGACAAGACTGATCACTTAGGGGCAATCGTCTTTTTAAAACATTTGCATATGAAAATAAATTTGAACAATGAATCATGCCAAAATTAAGGAGATCTAACACTTACACTTTATGAATAAAGAAATGATGAGCAACAACACCACTGAATCCGGTACAAAATGTAATGTTTGATTTACATACTATTGAAAAAAGAAATAATGAGCTACAATCAAACATTACATTTTGTACTGGATTCAGTGGTGTTGTTGCTCATCATTTCTATTTACATTTGCTTTGCTTTCCCTGATGAGCACTGTTG
>JAUMHH010019550.1:0-10773 GCA_032359455.1 Chlamys rubida | reverse complement strand
TTAGATCACTTTTAAGGTTACAAGTGTGATATTTATACCAGGTGAGCGATGCAGGCCCATTGGGCCTCTTGTTATAAGACATCCCGAAGTCTCCAAAAATTGATCTCCAAGCTGTAAAAGGTGCTCTCTGGTGAGGTTGCAAATGGTAGTTAAATTCATGAACTTCTCAATATAATAAACTGAATTATTTAAAGGGTTTAATAAATTATAAAATATTAGAGACCACATTTGAATGTTGTCTGGTCATCTCTTCTTTAAATTTCAATTGCACTTGTGGCCGGACTAGTGAATTCTTATTAGGAGTCCATCAATTGGGATAAGCGGACCTTCGCTGAACATCCTCTAGCTGATGATGGATCTCATTTTCCCTTGTTTTAATTACAAAATAAACAGCTTTGTAAAATATCTGTGCTTCTTCCTTCTAGTTGGTGAGGGTTGGCTATATAATTAGGTGTGATACTTCACAACATGAAACTTTAATTCATCTTCAAAACCTGGGGTAATTATTCTGTTGGTGTGAAATATCCTCACTGCACAGTGTAAGAGAGAACAACATCTGAAATTTCGAGCATAACTTTGATTTCTTTTGTAGCGTTGCAGGTTTATGATCTCTATACAAACTTCGTTAGTCAGAAGTAATGAATTTGAATTCAGGGACGTACATGTATACTATAGTCTCGGGACAGGTAAATACTTATATACATAATTACTGATAATCAGGGTCACACTATTCTAAGGAAACTAAATATTATTTACATACATAGTGATATATTGTATTATAGTGAATGTACACTAACTAAAGAAACTCGGCTTTGTCTACATCATGACACTTTAAAATTGTGTACTTTGGACATATGAAGCTCGGAGAGAAATTGTACTTTTTTAAACTATTTGAATCATGTGCTAAGGTTGTTTGGATATTTCTATTGACTTTAAATCCAAAAGTGTTGTTAATTATCTTAGAGAAATTAAGCTGCCATTAAGTTTGTTCTTGTTTAAAAAGAATTGTATTTGTTATGAAGATTTGTAATTTTTGACTTTCCTTTTTAGCCCATTTAAGCACTGATTGATAATTCTTTAGAATGTCTTGTTGTTTTCCTACAAGATAAAAATGGTCAGTGAAATACCCAAGTCATCAGTAGTTTTGCTGAGGTGTGCAATATTGGACGATGTGTTTGAAAATTGTGTGAACTTCATCTTTGGTTTAACTGACTTGACAGCTTGAGAGATAACGTGAGACAGAAGCTCTATTGAGTACTTAATTGAAGGATGTTAGGATCCCTATGTACTTGATGTTAAAATGCATACCAGTTGCTTGCACCTATATTATTTTTTTTTCATATTCCAGAGGAATAACACTGCATTTTGTCTACATCAAGTGCTAAAGTGCACCCTTATACTTACCATTTTCATATAAAGTTTTCATTTTCTATCTCTTGAAATTGTTTTGATTATCAGCAAAGGTACTTTAAGTGTATGCTTTGTATGAAATAAAATAGATTTTGAAAAATAAAATCATTTGTTTACTCATTTGTGACGGGTACCAATTGTTTGTCCAGAAGTGCTTTTAGAAACTTCACCATGTCAACAAGGTAGAACCTGACCATATAGACCACCACATTTCAATACAGAAGAACCTGTCGATATAGACCACCCAATGTCAATACAGAAAACCTGACAATAGAGACCACCACATGTCAATACAGTACAGCCTGTCGATAGAGACCACCACATGTCAATACAGTACAGCCTGCCAATAGAGACCACCCAATGTCAATACAGTACAGCCTGTCAATAGAGACCACCCGATGTCAATAGAGACCACCCAATGTCAATACAGTACAGCCTGTCAATAGAGACCACCACATGTCAATACAGTACAGCCTGCCAATAGAGACCACCCGATGTCAATACAGAACCAGTCAATAGAGACCACCCAATGTCAATACAGAAAACCTGACAATAGAGACCACCACATGTCAATACAGTACAGCCTGTCAATAGAGACCACCACATGTCAATACAGTACAGCCTGTCAATATAGACCACAATACAGTACAACCTGTCAATATAGACCACAATACAGTAGAACCTGTCGAGAGACCACCCAATGTCAATACAGTAGAACCTGACAATAGAGACCACCCAATGTCAATCAGTAGAACCTGTCAATAGAGACCACCCAATGTCAATAGAAACCACCCAATGTCAATAGAGACAACCCAATGCCAATACAGTAAAACCTGACAATAGAGACCACCCAATGTCAATAGAAACCACCCAATGTCAATCGGTAGAACCTGTCAATATAGACAACCCAATGTCAATACAGTAGAACCTGTCAATAGAGACCACAAAATATCAATGCATTAGAACCTGACAATACAGACCACCAAATGTCAATACAGAAGAATCTGACAATAGAGACCACCCAATGTCAATACAGTACAATCTGTCAATAGAGACCACCCGATGTCAATACAGTAGAACCTGACAATTCAGACCACCAATGCACTACAGCCTGACGATAGAGACCACTCATTGTCAATATTTTATTTAAAAGTCCACACAGCAGAACTTAATGATAGAGACCACTTTATGACTTTTGTTCTTGGTTGCTTCAGTTATTTTCCGTCTATACGGATCATACTCGGACATGGCTCTGCTCCTTTCACCTGGTGTAGGTGGTTCTGTGGTGGTTGGGGCGTGCTGGTTCAAAATTATCTTTCAAATTGTTAATGTATTTCTGATATGCAGTGTAACGCCGTAAACTGCTATTTGACATGCACACCTTTGAGCTATTTGATAAGTGATAACACCCCGTGTTCAAATTGCAACGATATAAAATTATACGTTTAGCAGTGCGTACTTTCACGGTTGGCGGGACCATACATGTACATGAATTTTACACATCACTTACTGGTACTGGTATTGCTTAGAGAATTTAGAATTCAGATTCAATATACTAAATAGTCATACTATTTTAAGCAATATCTGCAAGACCTTGACCCTATCATAGGTGACCTTGACACTTGCAAAGGTGACCTTGCCCCTATCCGACTTGGCCTTGTACGAAGCTAACAGCCACGTAGACAACAGTGCCGAGAAGTGCGGTTCCTACTATGAAACCTACAATGTACAACACTGTAGCGACGCGTCCAAACTTCCTGGCTCGGTCTTCGTGACCTGTCTTGTACTCGATGTCGCCCTTCGTCATCAGGTGCACGCCGGGAAGACAACAGAGAAGGTAGAAGAAGAAGAAGCAGGGACAGTGGAGAGCGCTGTGGACCATGTGGTTAAAGTTGTTGTGGGGATTCGGTTTGATCATGTAATCTTTCTGTAGGACCGGCTCCTCGTGTGACATATGGTAGAAGAAATACCGTAGGGGGTCATGTGACAGCTGTTGGCGCCTGTTCTGTAGGTACTCCAGTCTCTGACGGTCACTGTGTTCGTGTTTGAACGTCATTCTCGTTGGATGAGCTGCACCGTGAGGTATCCTCAGACTTCCAGGACAGCTGAGTGCCTTCCGTTCTATCGGCCATCTTGGTTGAACATCTTCCCACTCCTCGCCTATGAACATGTTAAGTTGTCGCGTGAAGACGCCAGGAGAAGACACCTTTGGGGTCCTGGCCGACATGTCAGACGTCGGGGACTGAGGACGGGGCGCGATAGACGTCGCCCCTGGAGATCCAGGTGCCTCACCTCCTTGAGCGGCAGTCTCGTCTTCAATTTTACTCACAGCATAAGCATGTGCATACGGGTTGTGATAGGCGGAATCTATAGCTGACTGACTGATGTCGACTGTCAAACCAAGGGCATTGGACACAGCATATGGCTGAACAGTTTCCACAGACACCTTCGTGTCCACGCTGGACGCACCGACGCTTGACCCAGCGTCGTCATGGGACTCGGTGCCGGAAGTGGTGTCGGACACGATACTTGGGGGCACATACCGGAAGTAGTTTTTCATTGTCACTTCCGACGAACCAGCCAGGCTACTTTCGAGATCCGTGTCGGAGAACCCGGCGTTGTCGATCCCTGGCCTGCTTGTGCCGACACTTGACGAAGCGTCGCCGTATGACGCGTGCGACTCTGTGGCTGACGTGTAAGTTGACCCGTCTGAGTAGACTCCGGTAGACACATGTCTGAGTGACGTCTTGAGTGTAATCTCGGACGAGCCGGGGAGACTACTCTCCAGATCTTGCTCTGTGAAACCAGCATTGTCCATGGTACGCGCGAGGATTCTGAAGTATAAAACAGTATCTTGATACCTATAACAAGTTCGAATGCTTCCAAAGAATTCTCATCAAATATATCTTATAAAATCTATAATATTATACAGGTCATACAATTCTCATATTATATAATTTTTATGACATGTGGTAACAAGAATCTCAAACTCTTTTCATTCGATAATACGAACACAGGGGCCGGTAGTACTAATATTAATACCCGGCCTACTCTGCCCGAAAAATTGCTGCGTGTCTCGTAAGAGGCAACGCATGTTGGAACCCACTGCAGAATTGGGAATCTGCTTTTGTGCCCTCTACTTGGGGACACAAAAGCGACCAAAAGAAATCTGCTGCACCCATTGTAATATTCTACTTCTAACTACCTTTTATTTCCTAGCGCCTTGCTTGGCAACATCACACTTTTGGCTTTAATGTTGAACGTTCGCCCAGGTGAAGAATACGATATGGGTTCTGTCCCCAGGCCGGGACATATCAAAGTCCTTAAAATGGTAGTTTTTCCCCGCTTAACGTTCAGCATTTAGGGTAATGATAACAACTTGTTTACAAGTTGTCTGTACAGGGCGGAATGCTGTGCTGCGGCCTTCGGTAGGGTATTTCAGTGAGATAGCACTATAAAGTCGGCATCAGAACCGAACTATCACAAGGAGGCAAACACACCGACATAACTAGTCTCCGGCACACATACACACACACCCATGCATACATAACACACATGGAGGCACGTCCTTAAATTACCTTAGCTGTTAGTAGGACGTTAATCCCAAAACATTCGACAATACGAACACAGAGGCCGGTAGTACGAATATTATTACCCGGCCTCCTCAGTTATCGTTATCGCAGCTACATGTATCAATAAGTAATTGAAATAGAATCAAGACATCTCCAAAAGCTAAAAAGCTTTGTATAAAACGATGTATATTGCAGCGAAAGATACAGCGAAAGATAAGTGGCCAGGTACCTGAGTTATTTTGGACTTATACAAGTCTAGGAGGTGTAGAATGATAAAACTCACGTGTTTGTTGATACACTTTGTAAATATTATAAACCCTAACGTACGTAAAACACATAATGATCTCGTTCTTCATATTCACGAGTCACTTTCTGAAGAGGTTTTCGACACAACTATTTACATATCCGTTTATATCAGATCAAGAACAATTGTGGGACATCCTACCCAATCCCTATTTTGAATGAATATTTGACCCAAGTTAACTTCTTCGTATCAAAAGTCACATTTCTAGTGAATGTACTAATGTACCGTACAAGTACAGCGCTCGGTACCGCTGGAAAGATAAATCACATTTCTTTTACAATCCATCTGTAGCCTACTTTGGTAACAATTCTTGGATCCCTGTGTTAAATACCAATCATTCTTCTATGTGTATTTGATTCACATCAAACATTTAGGTAGTGACGTAATCCAGTACTATTTCTATACTATTTACCGAAACATATATATACGTAATGTTGAAAATTCTCCCAGTCACTATGTCGCTCTGAAACACAATATTATTGTTGTAATATCGTATATAACTTCTGGACCTGTAACTACACGTGGCCGCATTTATTCACCGATATGTAAATACGGTCTAATTTAAATGAGTAGATATATTGTTATGACGTAACAATCTCCTACCTGTATAGTCGCCTGTTGTCCTCTCGTCTGATATATCGTTGCCGATTTCCTCGATGATGTCAGAATAAAATGTTAACCAGTAAATAAAGGTTCATCGTCACAAAATGGCGGAGAAAGTTTTGATTTTAATAAAACAATGTGTTCACTAAAACAAAGGGCGTAGGTGCAGCGAGGCATGTCTAGTAGTTACACACCTGAGCGCACCGGAACTTACCTGCTCGTCCATCACGCCCATCTGTCACCTGTGTGTAGGTGTCACGCGAACAATTAGTAATACACAATAAAAAACAATGTTCGGGCAGACAGTCAGGTGTGTGTGTCTCTATCGATCTGTTATCTTGTTTAAGTCCCTCTGAATAACTTCACTATTTCATATGAACACATATTCCTAACCTTAATTACAAAGGGAATACAATTTTGTTTTTGTATATGTATTATGTATAAAAATAGTAAAGATGAAAAAAGTTGTTCTCGCATTCAGATCTCCTTCCATAAAACGACAATCGTTGCAGCAGTTAATTATTTATTTTATTTATAACAGAAGGATCTATTTTTTTGGTGTGTTGGTGTGTGTGATGGTGTGTGTGTGTGTGAGAGAGAGGGTGAGGGGGGGGGGGATACTTTGTGCTCGGTTTATCATAATCAAATCTAATCTGACCCGTGATTTCTCCGACGCCCTGCCATTGATATTAAAAAAGAATCCTCTTGACAGAGGAATCAAACCAAATTATGTTCAACTATGTCAAGCATTACTTCCGGAATTGTTTTTATCATCATATCCCCATGAAATAACCCACTTTCTGTGTGTAAGTGGTAGTTGAACTGTTCCCTCTCTTTTCTACACAGACACATGTTCTGTGTTGAAGGTCATATGTGGCATGTCTTTTTGTAAAAACGTCGATTAAACGATTTTTTTATTGAATTTTAGCCTTCGTTAAACTAATTTTGACCTCTTGATATGTTCTCTGTATATGGCTCAGTATGACCGGGCCATTAAGACTTTATCAATAATTTTACCGGAACGCATGCAATGGTAAATAACTTATATGTAGCAGCATTTCACTATGAAGTGTCCTCTGTCAATTCCAGTCATACTGCGTTCCAAGCCCACAAATGTATAGATCCTTGTTGTTACGCTACATGCGATTTGTTACACATTTACTTTATGAATAAAATAAAATAAACGCATATGCCCCAGGTAACGCCAAAATCTGGAGGCGAGTTTGTGTGCAAGTCATTAAATAGGAATTACCTCCCTTGCAACGCTAACTTTGAAGCTTTGATTTGGGGCAATCTCGTCAAGAGTTAAGAAAAAATCCCGCACCACATATCGCTCTAGGTCATGTATCATGATTTTTCTGTACAATTTCTACGCCGGAATCGAGGCCCTTAATATAAGGTGTACAGAAAACGGCGGAAACACCAATTTACCATATATATATTCGAATAATTACACCTAAGCTTATCTTTATATAATTAAAGATATGTTCAATTCAGTTGTGAATACTGTACTTATTCTTAAATACCTTTCTTGAAATGAATTGATGATATCTTTATTTGAGTTGGACATATCCATGAATTTGTACATAACTTTGAATTGTTTATTATTATTCGCTTTATTTCCTCCAAAAGAAACATTTATTTGTATATACATGTATGTTATTCTTCATTGTACATAGATATTTTACAGGAGAAGGAAGATTTACATTGTAATCGGTATAAAAGGTGCAGTTAATTGAATATGATGTAGAGTCCGGAACGCCGAACTAATATATTCAAATGAGTGCACCTATTTCTGAATAGATGCATTACAAAAAAAAATTCAATTGAAGATAATGTTTAATTCATTTGGTTTGTATATGAACAGTAGTCTCTTTAAAGAACGTCAACGTATACGTACCTACACTAGTACGACAGTGACCGATAACCACCCTTTCTTATTTCACCTGAAACCTGAGGATGACACAAAGACGCACGTGTGTCGAAAATATTTGATGGATCGACCTGCAATGTGTATTCAACAGCCACTGACACCCAAAACAAGACAGACTGTTCCCGATAAAATAGCCATCTATAGTGTATTTCCAGGGTGTGTATAACGTAAAATAAGCTTCCGTCAACAGCTAAATCTTTACAAACACAGGTCGACAGTCAAGAAATTTATGAAGCTATTCGTAGTTCAGTACAACGGAATGATAGTTTCGTGTTTAATTCGAAGACGTTCATTAATGAGTTTGATTGAAGTCAAACGTTTTTTCATAAAAATGAAATTGAAATTTGAGGATGTGTTTACTGGATCAAACGTAACATGAGCAGATGCACCAGCGGAGAAATAAATAATGATGGATGCCAAAATGTGAAAAACGATAGAAATCAGAGATTTTCGATTTCATAATGCGTGTCATTGATTTATTACTAAAATACCTCACTTTTCATTGTGGATATTTAAGACGTATAATGGAAAGCTAAGACACAGAGGGTACATGTTACACGCTACTAACACGTTCTAACGACTAGATCGACTTTCCTTTTCATCAGCTACCGAAACTGCTGGGGTACCCATAACACAACAGTTGTCACGAACTTCGCCGTTAAACGTTTCATGTAATAGTTTTAGTTATCCCTGATAAGAGCCTCCAATAAAAACGTGACCTGTACGAGCAATACGTGTTTAAGATATTGCAATCAAACTGACGTAACTCACGAACGACTGTGCGTACATGCGCGTGTGTGCGATATCCTGAAGGTTATCGGTTATCAGATAAGATATGGACAACTGCGTCACTGTTGTTAACTCATCGTTTGTTCATTAAACGTTAACTGTTTACCTCAACACCGGACAAACACCAGTGACGTAATCAAGACATGATTGTCATGTAGTTACCACCAATTCCTAACTTTAACACGCACTAGGTAACGAAAGCGTGAACTTTTACTTGTTTTCAGTAAGTTTATTATATAAACACGAAAAACGGCAAACCATATGGTCACCGAAGTATTTTGTGTAACGTTGAACAGTATTGTCCATTGATCCCCGAACGGTTAATAATTTCGGTTAATACCCTTCGGTAGTTTTGGAATGTGTATAAACACCGGATAAAACAGTGTTGCTATTATTTACTGATGTGTGTACGTGTATTTCTAACCGAAATTATTACAATTTTCGTCATATATATTACTCAGAATCCCGAAACCGAGCCCCTGTGTGTTTGCATACAAAGTCGTGTCTGTCCCTGTGTCGGATTTCTCTCCATGTTGAACCCATAAGTATATCAGATCTATTTCAACTCGGCGATAAACGTTTTTTTTATCATCAGAACTTGACAAGGCAAAAACTGCTGTGGGATTTTTATGATTAACGGATGTTAAAATTTGAGGAAGCGTTTGAGAGAAATTTTTGGATCAAATTATATGTCATTTCCTATCGCAATTATTTCTCCTTATATATGTTTACAAGTTTATCATATCAACCCAAGTTAACCTTTTTATGGTCCTTGGTAAACCATGCTCCCCGCCGGTAACATCCATCAGCCTGGTATTTTACGGACCTTCCCTACAGGAGGGTTCGTCACACACCGAAGTCTGTCCGACGTCACAGCGGGTCCATAAAACACGCCAGGAGACAGACGTATCAATATTACATTTGAGGGAAACACGTGATGATCAGTAAAATGTCGCTCTATTGTTTCCAGACTAAATGTGTCAGTGATTCCTAGTCCTCCTATAGACCGAAAATGTCAGCCTGTTAATAAACCGTCATTTCATATAAAACATTCACGTCCAAACAGCTTCACGCTGTCGTCGTGTCACTATAAACAAAGCAATGTCTACTTTATAAAAGTAAATATTTTATATGAAATGACCGTCTTCACACATTGGATTGTTCGGTCTACTGGAAGGCTTTCTCTCCAACACAAGAGAAACTCGTTTTATGGCTTTATAAGGTTTTCCGCATATGCCATTAGATTGTCGGAATTTAATTTTAATTTGAAATGTTTAGCTTTCGAAAATTGGTAATTGTTCCTGCTTCACTAAATAAAACATAGATTGATCCTCTAAGTTTCGGAGTTTTCCAAAGTTTCTGAAAATTCAACCGATTTTGATATTTTATGCAATATTTTACACATTAAAATGGCCGAGTCGTCCCGGAAAAGGCAAAACAAAAACAAAACAACAACTCGCATTTGAAAACCTCCTCTATCTACGACTAGTAAAACTACGTTAACGACATCAAACACAAGGAGAACGACGTCTGATTCTGTTAGTAATGCTACATGGAGATCGAAAATAAGACAAAAAAATGATTAAAAAGTTATACTTGAACTTCTACAGTCTGTATCTGAAAGAAATATTTTCCGAGCTCATTTGGGACCAATTCGCAGATCTATCCTGCAGGCTACTTACCTCATAGCGGTCAGGTTTGTTTATCACCTGTAGCAGTGTGTATATTCATCTATATACATTTATAATTTCTTTTCCAAGTGTATTTATAAAGGTTCAGCGATTAAGTACAGACACACAATTGCTAGTATATGAGCGGACATCATAAGATAAATACAGCCCTTTTACTCAGGACGTAAGCCCGAAGTACCGCTATATAGTTTGAACTCTTGTGCCAGAACTACTGCGGCCTCATGTTTATGTCAGGATGAAAGGTCATGTGCCCACGTGCCATTTATACGACTGTTATCGTTGTTTGGTCAGCTGTAAGTTAAGTCCAGTTCGATGGATGGAGTGGTATCTGGACGTTCGCTCTATAGTACTGTATGGGTGTAATGTTCGCTCTATAGTACTGTATGGGTGTAACGTTCGCTCTATAGTACTGTATGGGTGTAACGTTCGCTCTATAGTACTGTATGGGTGTAACGTTCGCTCTATAGTACT
>JAUMHH010019539.1:0-10773 GCA_032359455.1 Chlamys rubida | reverse complement strand
GACCTCTGGCTTACTAGTCTTACGCTCAACCGATCGAGCTAAAGAGAAGTTCTCTATAGCCGAGCGATATATTGCGGTTAGTATTTACCAGGGTTACACTTCCTTTACGTTTGTAATACTGTCTGTCCTTCCTGCTGTCTTTATTATTGACTTCCACCAGTGTAATGCTGCAGAGACTCTATTTTACTGTTGCTATTGTCATTCGTACCTTGTAAAATGGCTGTGTATTTCTTTTGCAGATTTGTAAATGAGATGAGCCTTACCAATCGAGAATTCACGCTGTTCTAGAAGAAGTACCTACTCCCTCCTGATCTGTCCTGGCACATTTTCTTAAAGATGAAGACCTAGTGTAAACTCACAAATTTCTGGGACCATTACAGTATTCACCATTTGTGTTAATGAGCGCGTGAGAAAGTCGAGAAATATTGATGTTATGTAAATAGTGGGTAAGGGTGACAGAAATAGAAAATATGATAAATATCAAAGTATTTATTTTCTTTACATGTACACCAATATTAGATGTGACAACACAGTAATTCTCGTGAACTTTGATTGCTAAGCCTTAAGCAGGTTATTCTTATTCTGTGAGTTTTGTGGAGGAAAATCCTCCCTTTTTCCAGTTGAAAAAAATATCTCATTGCACTGTCTTTATCAATATTTGTCTTATTCAAATTATGAAATATTTTACTTGGTGATCAGAGTATCTTGAAGCATATTACAGAAAATGAAATACTTAAGTACGTTTTGATATAAAAATTATGTTTTTACTTGGTACAAAGAACAGCAGATTTTATCATTTATTGACCATTATGATGGAGAACAGGAAATTTATGGTTGATATTTTCTCTGTGTCAGACTTACAAGTATTACATATTGGTTGATGTTGGTGTCAATATATATATGTAGATAATATGCTGTATTATAATGGATTTTTATTATAATATGATGGGAAAAGTTTAAAAGGTAAGGTTCAGTATATAAGTATTTATTACTAACACAGTATAATTATGACCTGGAACAAGTTTTGCTTTTTTTGTATTATGTTTTTATCTGAAGTAGAGGTAAATACTTTGAATGTGTTTAAGCTGTAGGTACAAAGTATATATCCATAAGCTTGCTCAGCAGAGTAAACAGAAATTATTTTCTTTATTCAACCTATTTACACTTAGTGAAATGTTTTATACTTAAACCAGAACCGGTCACAATTCAGAGTTTAAATAGATTCAGTATTTTTTGTTTCAATGTATTTTTATATATATATAAAGATATGCTAACAATTGGCTAGTCTTTATTTTTGTTTGTTTATGCTCAAAGTAGATTGTTTTTATATTAAATATTCTATTTCTTCATATATATCTTAATAACATATTAAGTTATGATACAAGAGAACTGTTTCTATTTCCATTTTAAGCCATTTTTCTCCACATACCATTTCATCATCTGTTCATTTTTCATATACAAAGAGAATTATATTATACATTTATATAGATATACCATAGAAATAATTATAATTCTATTTCTACATTTTAGTCACTATACATGTACCACATATATTTTTACACAAATTTATTCTCAGATTGTTTGTGATTCTTTTATATCAGGTAGATTTCCACCAAGTCTTACATATAAGAGCATAATTCATTTTGATGCAATATTTTAGATTAATTGCCATAAATGATTATATAGTTTTAGTGGATCCTAAAATTTGTAAATGCAGTGAAATTATTTTTCTAATGAATGATTTTTGAAATAAAGTGCTTGGGTAGATTAAACAGACAGAAGGTTTGTGTTTTTCACCATTTTCATCATGTAGAGAATAAATACAATTAAAGAATGTAAGTATTCTATTTAGATTAAAAATGCAAAAGTAAGATGATTTATATAAAGCTAAATGTAAGAACTTGGTTTGTGTTTATTTCGTGACCTTTCTTTGGTGTCCTGAAAATGTTTTGACACAAAATTAAACAGTTTTAAAATATGTATATTCTGTCTTTGCTTATTGCAGAGTTATCTTCTCTTTTGAGCAGGTATTGATTGTTACGTCATTGGTTTGTGTGAGAAAAATTTAAATTACATCGTTTTCTCAAAAATTGATGACGTTACTCTCACAAACCAATGACGTAACAATCAATACCTGCTCACAAGAGAAGATAACTCTGCAATACGCAAGACGGAATACAGGTACTAGATCTATGTCATAAGAGGTCTTGTAGAAAATATAAAGGAATATTTTATATATCTCTCACACTGGTATGAATTTCATGTTAAGCTTTGAATTACAAACAGTATTCACCTGTTAAAATCAAAATAAATACAAAAGTATAGGTGTTGTGTTCGGTGTTTTTCGTCTTCTCATAACAACGGGAACCATTTTCATGCTTAAACTTAAGTTCTGTGCTCAAGACGAGTTCCCTTCTCCGGTGATACGTTATATTTAAAATTTGATATTTCTTCCAATGATTTTTGGGAAAAAATTAAATTTGGATGATTTCAGCGAGTCACAAGAAAGTTCGTTTGAGCACAGAGTTCATGCTAGAGGATGATAATGGTTCTATGAATACGACCAAGTTACGGCCCCAGGCAGAAGGACTGGACATAATGATAAAAGTTACCTTCATCCTTATTGACAAGAAAGCGTAAATTCATATTTGCTGTGTTTTAACCTTTTCTTATTACTTCATTATGTACAGCAACACAGTTTGGATATAGGGCATTTTCTTTTGAGATGAATTATACATAGAAGGTACCCCAAAAGGCCATGGAGCTAGCGTTCTAGAGGCAGACAGTGTCCATACACAGAGCTAGCTATTCCCAAAGTCAGACTCTGGATCTGTAGGCAATAAGACAAGGACCAGAAATTTCCAACTAAAACCAAAATGCAAGCAATCCAAATTTAATTTGAAAACGTATGTTGAAAACACTCTTGATCGAGGTCAATGAAATTTTAAAACAATTGGCTTTAAATATGTACCTATTGTATTATCGGTAATAGTGGCAATCTGATCTATGTCTTCTGCGAGTTGAGACACGGGTAATAGACACAACATATCCTATGCCTATATCTAATATACTAATTACACATTAGATATATAGGCATAGGATATGTTGTGTCTATTACCTGTGAGTTGAGACATATCTTCTTTCTTTCTGCTTACAAACCTTGCTCTTGGCACACAAACCGGTTCCCAACTTTCTATGTAATGACTTGTTTTGGTGATAGGCCGATTATGGTGAAAGGATCATAATAAGTCAGTGAATCTATCTAACAGGGTTGTGTAGTGCGACACATGTGTTACACAATTCCTTGTCAAACAGTACTCAGCTAAGAGACAAAATAGCACACAACTAGTAATTCAAGTGCATTTCACGGTTATATATGATGTCGTTCGCCTAAACCAGTTTTGTTCTGTAACTGAGCATTTTCGGTAAATGTAGGGTAAGACTCCTCAACAGACGTAGCATTTCGATGGGGATAAAGTGTAAGTATTCCCTGCCGATATCATGGAACTAAGTTTATACAAAGGACATTAATGGAATGAAATCATTGACATTTTCAAATCAAGAAATATAAGAAGAAAAACCGAAGGAAAATCCGTGACATTTGCTGGACTACATCTCGATGGATTTAGGCAATATGGATTCAATGTATAAACTTTGAAGACCAGAATTAACTGTCCTGATACAGGAAGTATACACCAATTCAAACAAGGTAGATAAAATACTCGCTCAGTAATTCTTTTCGTTTCACATTCTAATAAATTGGTGATGTTTTGTCCTTGAATGATAAGAGTTCTGATATAAATTATTCCCCCACAGAGCTTGAAATTACAGACACTGCTGAATCTTTTTTAATCAAATCTACATCCTAACATTTTTACGCGCACGTGCAGTATGACAAAATGGTGTCACTGAAACCAAATGCCCTTTAACTTATTGATCGTTTCCTTTTCTCAGCAGTAACATTTCAGTTGTCCTTGCTCAAAGAGAGTTTACTTATCACGGATAATTCACTAATCCAGAGCCTGTTCTTATTTAATTTTCAAAAGTAGTTTAGACCAATCTGGATATCACCTGGAATGTATAAGGAAATAACAGACGCAGGTACGAGATTATCAGACGATTCCAATCTAGTCATCAACAACAATGAAGGAACGAGAAGATTCATAGAAATGATAGATAATTTATTACAAAAAATTTTAATAAACAAGGAATTACGAAAATAGTAATCTCATATTGTCCGCTACTTAATAACATGTAAACAGTAGTGACGATAACAATAAAACCGGCTGGTCCTCATTGTGGACTCCAGCTAATCGTTTTATGAGCAAAATAGAGTCTGCCCAGTCAAAAGCCCGGGATCCACTTTGTATTTTTATACACATTTGATATAGTTATGCACGTGCAACATATACTTTATGTGTAAGAGGTTTTTTTACCTTTGACGGAATAACCTAAAAAATACAAAGGTGTCTACCACTCACAAAACCTATGTATTATAGCTTGGTAACGTTTGGAAATGTTGAAGCTATACACACAATTTGAGCGCTGAAATGTTCAGTCAAGAAATTATTTATCTTGAATGAACATGGCTATTATAGGATGAATAGAAAAAAATTCGATGTCTACTTCTATCAAAGTTCTACAACCTCATGAAGTATGTGAAGATGAGGTTAGACTTAGGTAGCTAACTTATAGACACTAGCATAGCATTGACCTTGACACACACAGGAATAAACTACTTAGTACAATATCATGTAAGATAGTAAAAATGACGTTAGCAATATCAAACTTGAATAACCTGTTCATTGGACGGAGTTTGGTTTGTTTGTTAGTGCTTTACGTCCTATTAACAGCTATGGTCATTTAAGGACGTGCCAGGTTTTGGTAATGAAGGAAAGCCGGAGTACCCGGAGAAAAAACACCGACCTGCGACCAGCACTTTGCGACTGCCCTACGTGGGTGACGAACCAGTGACCCAGTGGTGGAGGGCTAGTGATCGTAGACGGTCAGACGCGTTAACCTGTCGGGCATCGCGGCGGAGTGGACGGAGTAACTCTTTAAACCAATTAAATACCTACTGGCGGTTACGCAACAGTGTTTTGTCTAGTGGCCAGTTGAGAAAACGGGAAATATATTTAACAATAATCAAAATTTGAAAGACTGAGATCGACCGCTATTTATATATAGCTATTTCTGAAAACAGAGTGTTTTAACTTTCCCCAACCTGAATAATATTTTTTTATCTTTCCTATCCGAGGACCGACTTCGTCCAAGAAATAGAATATAAAATATATATATATTAGTGGTCTTCCGATTGGAAAGTGCTCAAAAATAGAAAATTCGAACAGTTGCCGTTTTATAAGCGTAAAGTTTCTTTTGGTTACCGCTCCCTGTATGCGACTTGTGGTCTAATGAATATTACGTCAGACAGTTGTATATATCTTGTAAACGTCTGCAATTCGAATCTGTTTTGGCCCCTGATAATTTGCTTTGTTTTCATGTATATCATTGCTGTCTTCTTTAATTATTATTGTTATCGGGTTCATGCATACACTAACTTAACCCAAGAAAATCTTTTTTCATTGTTGCTAGACAAAATCGTCTTATGTGGTGCATATAATATATAATAAGTATCTTTTGACCATGTCCATATTTTGTCTACAGTTCGGCAAATATATCTCGTTGTTAGGGTTTGTAGTCAGATCCATGAGCATCTTAATCATCAATTCGTTGATATTATCACCATTTTCAAAATTTTGACCATAATGTCCTCCATTATGTCATCATCCAGAGAATTCCTTTCCCCCTCTCAGTCTGTCATAATATCCAGTAATATCTCAACAATTAACAACGTATCTCGTAAGATCAACATCCCACCTCTGTCACCATTTTTTCGACTTTTTCACCTCTGCCATTACATATCTACACACATACCACTCTGAATACATTAGTAAATATGTAAATGTCAGTCAATTCACACTCGATTCTTCCTCTGCAACAACAGGAAGGAGATTATTTGGCCCGTCCTCTGCAACAACAGGAACGGGTTTGTTGAGCATGTCCTCTGCAACAACAGGAACGGGTTTGTTGAGCATGTCCTCTGCAACAACAGGAAGGAGCTTATTTGGCCCGTCCTCTGCAACAACAGGAACGGGTTTGTTGAGCCCGTCCTCTGCAACAACAGGAATGGGTTTATTTTGCCCGTCCTCTGCAACAACAGGAATGGGGTTCTTTGGCCCGTCCTTTGCAACAACAGGAGCGGGTTTGTTGAGCCCGTCCTCTGCAACAACAGGAATGGGGTTCTTTGGCCCGTCCTCTGCAACAACAGGAGCGGGTTTGTTGAGCCCGTCCCCTGCAACAACAGGAGCGGGTTTGTTGAGTCCGTCCTCTGCAACAACAGGAAGGGGTTTGTCGAACCCGTCCTTACCTTCCAAGAAAAATGTTTCCACTGTTCCTTTGCCCTGAAATTGAAAGTGCTCGCACATAAACATCTTAAATGAATTTACATTCCATAAAATATTTATGAATTGACATTTGAAAATCTAATTTGAAGATAACTTCGGGACCTGTTTCATAATAATTGCTTGATAAATATTTGAAAAGTTTATTACATGTTAAGCAATCTTTTTAAATCACATATACATTGTAATTACAAGCACACATGTACTTCGGCTTAATCAATTTGAAACTTTAATTTAACTTGATAGAAAAATCTTAGCCATCTTACAAGGAACATTCAGTTATATTTCTACATATATAATCATACAGTTATAGACTGTATGATAAATATGATCCGATAGTAACATGAAAAAGAAATATTGACCTCGGCTTTGCCTCGGTCAATATCACTTTTCCAGGTTCCTGGTCTCCCAATCATAAGAAAACATCTACAAAAGGGATATTTATCTTCATTGGCATCGGGCCCCTCAGTTTCAGATCGAATCCTTCAAGGGGAGTTTGAAATTATGAATTTTCTATGGGATTTTTTTTTTATCTTTGTCATAATTAGGATCCCCAGCTTTTTATCGAATTCTACTAGGGAAGTTTACCAGAGGGATACGTACCTTCATTTGAACAGGACCCCTCAACTTTAGATGGAATCCTCCATTCTGCTTCAGGATTTTACTCGTTTCTGGACTAACGTGTATCTTCAAAGCTGTAAAACATAAACACCCGATTAGTTTCCTTGTCTTTAAATGTCATTATACATTCCTTATTCCTTATTCCTGTCTTATTCTTCGTCCACTTGTTTATATATTGATTTGGCCGTTATTTTGCTCTTTTGTGACGTCACATTTTTTTGGCATCTTGCAACGCTGATGAGACTCGAAAAATTCAAACATGTATGTGCGACCCACACAAATTTGAAATTAATCTTGTTTAATGACCACTACGGGATAAGTGTTGTTTAATGACCACCACAAGATAAGTATTATTTAATTACCACCACAAGATAAGTGTTGTTAAATAACCACTACAAGGTAAGTGTTGTTTAATGACCACCACAAGAGAAGTGTTGTTTAATTACCACCATAAGATAAGTGTTGTTTAATGACCGCTACAAGTTAAGTGTTGTTTAATTACCACTACAAGATAAGTGTTGTTTAATGACCACCACAAGATAAGTGTTGTTAAAGACCACCACAAGATAAGTGTTGTTTAATGACCACCACAAGATAAGTGTTGTTTGATTACCACCACAAGATAAGTGTTGTTTGATTACCACCACAAGATAAGTGTTGTTTAATTACCACTACAAGATAAGTGTTGTTAAATAACCACTACACGATAAGTGTTGTTAAATAACGACTACAAGATAAGTGTTGTTAAATAACGACTACAAGATAAGTGTTGTTTAATGACCACCACAAGATTAGTTTTGTTTAATGACCACCACAAGATAAGTGTTGTTTGATTAGTTAAATAACCACTACACGATAAGTGTAGTTTAATTACCACCACAAGATAAGTGTTGTTTAATAACTACCATAAGATAAGAGTTGCTACAGGTGGACCATATATCCCCCAAGGGTACAAATTCGTTGAATTATTTTCTTAGATTTTAAAAAGCACGAAGATTTAATTTCCTATCCAACTCAAGTTTGGCCTTAATCAGGTACTTATCTGTTTGGTGAGTATGCATTTGTAACATTGATTAACTGGTGTAGCTGGTACTCGCATTCTCAGATACCGATTTTTGTGGTTGTTTTCCGAACGACCACACTTTATCCGAATATACTGTGACTTATTAAATGTAGGGCGCGTATTCGTATATACTGCTTTCCACTCTATGTTCTCACAGGGATTTGAGAAAACGACTGCCTCATATATTTGAAGAAATGCCTTTCTCACATGGAATTGTACAGCTATTTGAGAAAACGACATCTTAATATATTTGAGAAAAGGAATCTGAGGAAATCCTTACACAAACTTATTTGAGAAAACAACTTCCTGATATACTTCAGCAAATGAGAAATTGCCTTGCTCAAAGGTATGTATGAAGATGTCTCACTCAAATTCTCTTGAGAAAATGCGTAACAGGTGTGTTTGAATTTGCATAAAGAGCAGTAAGAGATAACAGTCAACGTCTATTGTTTAAATCTTCATTTTTGGTTTGAAAGTATATCTGAGCTAAAGAATCATTTTGGATATAGTATCATTTACTTTACACATAACAATGCTTGTTTAAAATTGGAATTTGAAAGAAAGATATGTATGCTTTCAGGCCTCAGTCATACCAAGTCCTGTGGATTCCATCCTCGAGGCGTAGTTGACGGTATCCCCAAATAAACAGTAGCGTGGCATTTTTAGTCCAACCACTCCAGCCGCCACAGGACCTAAATGAAAAAAATAAAATATATGATTTGATTAAATACAACACATGTCACTAGATCGATGGTCAAACAGACAATCCAATTAAACAGGAGACACTAATATCACTATAACTTAGTATTTTGGATTCCGCCCGATTGTACTTGTTTCTTCTTTTTTGCTTTTTCCATTTTTACTTTGACATTCAAATACATGGGATTATTTATAAGAAAAAATTCCAAATAGAGAGAATATATACATTTATTGTTATTTTTCTAACGGAGCTGGAACTAATGTTCGTATTGCTGATAACTGTAGTTCGATTTCTAATTAAATAACAAAAAGTCTGTTTTTAAAAAAAATATTTATCTGTTTTTTCATGTCATAAAATTTTGCTTTTATGCTACAATTATTAAAGTCTGCTCTTTAGGTTTTATAAATAAACAAATTGAAGAACCATATATAGTGCCATATGCTAGTCTTATTTATTTTTCGTTAACGAAGGTGGTAGCATGTATCAAATAGCTGAACATGTGATTGACTTATGTTTAATAACCCTCCATCAGTGAATTATCTCAGCCGTCTATCATCTAAAGATAATGTGACAAGGTCAGCAGTTCACCTGAGTGTATTCCGATGCGGAGCTGTAGCTGTTTCTCTGGACGGTGACGTATTGTGAAGGTGGTGACGGCGTTTAGCAGCTCCAGGGCTAAACTTGCAATCTGCCCGGCATGTTGGTTTCCGTTTCGTTCTGGCAGACCCGAAACGACCATGTATGCATCGCCTATTGTCTCTACCTGTAGTCAAAGGAAAGTACAGTCAAGCAAAATACACCAAAACAGACCTATTTCATCATCTAGAACTGGAAATCGGTCGACTGTTATCCAAATATCCCTCATTCAAAGAATGGTAATAACAGAGCAACTGGGCATGGAATCAGAAATTTTAAGAAAGGTCACATCCTACACCATTTAAGATAGCGTTCTGAAAAGTCAATAGAGACAGCTATACCCTAATCAGCCTTAAACCCAACATCTCACCTAACTTACTACTCATTGAAGATTTTATTTAATCGATAACTTTTTTCCATATTTTATGCCTAGAGAAAGTGTAAATCTGTTATGCGTTCAGATTTCCGCTATTATATTTAATATAAGTAATGCCTTTTGTCTTATAAAAAGGGACGATACATACATAGAAATGTAGTAAATTGAGAGAAATATGAATTCATTACTAGTGGAGGGCTACCTAATGCAGTCGAACTATCAAAGCTAGTGAAATCTAACTATATAAACTAATGCAAACGAACTCTTATAAGAATTTCAATTCTTGAATCACTGATGCAGTTCAAGATATGTTTTGGCTCAAAATTATTAATTTTGGTAATTTTACGTCGTACCTACCTTGTAGACGTCATAATGTTCGATGATTTTATCAAAACATATGTATAAATCGTTCAGGAAGTTCACAACCTGAAATAAAACAATGTGTTTTTATTTTTTTCACAATAACACGATATTAAAACATAAAACATTACAATAAATGTTGCTTTTAGTTTAGTTGTGGAAATTGTGTATTTGGAAAAACACAGTCACAGTATCTGTTATCAAGTGCATTAATTTCGTCATTCCCTTTTTTGTATTATGGCCACATTTGAATAATTATACTGTAATGTTTATTTATTCTCACCTCTACCGGAGTACTGTCTGATGAGAGGGCCGTGAAGCCGACGATATCGCTGAAGAATACCGTCACTTCTTCGTACGTCTCCGGCTCTACCATCCTACCAACCTTTAGGTCGTTAGTTATTGACCTACAAAGGCACAACAGTCACTTAACTCAGAAATGTCATCAGGCACAATATTAAAGCATGTCATCATTTACATGACTTACACCCGTTCTCTGACCCAATACCCAAGCATGCCATCAAACAATTGACTTACACCCGTTCTCTGACCCAAT
>JAUMHH010019528.1:0-10774 GCA_032359455.1 Chlamys rubida | reverse complement strand
CCTGAAGACACATTTGAACTCTTCCAATTCATAGGTTGGAATAGTTCATTATGAAATTTCAGGGGTGAATGAGTTAAGGACATAAAGCACTCCTGAGGAAAACACTAACAGATTACCAATGATTACTGCAGAAGTGGAAATTGTCACGTGTGGGAATGTTTGTGTTGTGACTCTTTAACGACTGATCACAGTGTGGATATACTAGCATTAGCAATGGTTCTAAAATCTGTATGTTAAATATATATAATTCTACAAAAAAATAGTCCTGTTTAGATATTTTTGTGCTAATAAATTACTAAAAGTGAAAACATGAGCAGTTCCACACTAAAAGTTTCCACTTCAGAAGTAGGTAGAGAACTGGAGAAAACATTCTGCATGTTAAGTAACTGTAGCTGGTGATTTGTTTTACAGGTGTTGGCCAAACTTTTTAAAGGAAATCCAAGGAGGCTGTGTGGTTATAATTATGAATGTATGAACGGAAGCTCTGATGAAATCCTGGTGAGAGGTTGCCAACAACAGTAGGATACAACTCCCTATGGCTGTGTAACACCTGTCTGAAATCTGAAAGGTTTTACCCATTTACCTGATAAATCTGTATACAGTTTTCTGATATCTGAATCAGACAAACATGCTAATACCTTTTGGCTACTGAGTCGATGTTTGTGTACAATTGTCTGACATGTAAATAAGCAGACAATGGTACATGTACTGTATACTAAACAATCTTGCCTGCAATATTTTACCCAAGTGTGCATTCTGTCAAAGTATATCTGAAACAAACTAACTGATCATCTGTTACATCAGTTTGTTTTTGCTCTGAGGTCAGTGTTTGTAAGATATTACAAGTTCATCAGTATGTGGGAATGTATTACTTAACCCTTTCACCACTGTAGACCAGAATGGACTCGTCCAGATAAATGTATGGTAGAGTCGACTAAAGCTACCTAGGGGTGAAAGGGTTAAGATAAGTTGTAACATCGTTGGTCAGATTAGGGTTGCTCCTTTTCACATTTATTACATTTTAAAAAATTGTTATAAAGGTGTATGCCCAGTTACTGTGAAGGTGAACCACAGTCACATAAACACCAAAAAAATTTCAGAATAAAGGGAAAATATGGGTTGATGAAAAAACATCTTTCCACAGTTGTCAGTCAGACTCTGATATTTCTCAATTTTTCCAATCTTATGTTGAAATTATAGATATAGAAAATGTAATTAGTAAATTATCAAAATTTGTGATAAAACAGGTTAACAAGTTTGGATTTTATACACTGTTGCGATTTTGTTGAATTTGAATCAAATCATTTACATATTATAGGGCTGGAAAGATTGATATATGTTGTAATTATAACTATCAGTATACTGTACACACAATATCAGATATTATGGAATTACTAAAAATATTCTGATAAAAACCTTCTCATGACATTAATATTCCAATGATAAAAACTTAAACTGAGAAAGACGTTTTAATATGGATGACAAAATTGAATAAACGCTTGGATTTCGTGGAATTGATTCCTGGAACACTTGTTGTAAGAATGGTATTTTGATAATATATCATACACTTAGCTGAACATATTATCAAGTCTGCAGTGTCCCAGCCCAAATGTTCACATATTTTTACTATTTAACCAGTCTCTACAGTATTTTTAATAGTCTTAAGGATGTATAATTCAGTGTTATTATTATGACCCAATATATATATTCTACATGTACTTTTATACATACTGTCTGTGCTACTAAAAGAGTTTTTACACCCTCCACAACATCTTTAACAAAGATAGAGGGGTAAGCTGGAATCAGCTTGTTTGTCTGTCTGTCTCTCCATCTGTCTCGCTATCCGTCTGTGGATAAAAGTTGGTTGAATAACTCCTCCATTTTCACGGATGGTCAGCTATATTGTAACCTGGGTATTTTGTTTGTATTCACAGGTTTGTTGAATGTTTCTTTGACAATTTTTTTAAAAATGGTCGAGCTGGGGATATTAGTACGTCCATGTCTTACAGGTACTATATGGTTAAAGGTAATTCCAGTCTGCATTATTAGAGTAGTTTTTGGCTGACAGACATTGTGGGTACATAGCCTAGTGGAGAAGTATGTTAACTTAAACATGATGGTATCCCCTGCTGTCCAGATAGTGTCATAACATACAGTTGGTTGTCATGACAACCAGCTAGTTGTCATGACTTAAGTTTGGTTACCATTAATTTTCAGTTGGTTGTCATGACTTACATTTTGTTGTCATAACAAACAGCTGATTGCCATTGTTAAAAGTTGATTGTCATGACAACCACTTCGTTGTCATGACTTATTGTTTGTTGTGATAACTTAAACTGGTTGTCATGACTTATTAGTACAATTGTCATGGGATACAGTTGTCATGACTTAAGTTGGTATCTCCTGATAATTTTGACCAGTTGTAGCAAGTTTCATTATCTTAACATTGAGTCCTGTTATTAAATCTATTTTCATAATAAAAATATTTAGAAATACAATGATATCTGTGTATATTATCAGAGGGCGATCATTTTAAATTCAAGGACATGTATATTTTTTTTAAAGTTTAAATAAAAATGGTTTTAAATACATGTACAGCTTTTATAATATACCATTCAGATAATGAAGCTTGCTACAGGTGAGTCTCTGCTGTCTTTTGTCTTTTGTAATCATTGAATTGGTTGGCCAGTGCATGTTGTCATGGTGACAACATGTACTTTATCTTTTCCTCTGCGTCACGAAAATGAAAAAATATATATATATATCGGAGAAATAATAAAGAATATTATATACTTTAATTGCCTACACTACAGTGACATTGTTTTAAAAGATGCATTTTAAATGTATTTTCGTGAAAATATATTGTAGATTACTATTATTTTATTATTACACGTACATATTCATAAGTAAGAGATTAATCTTTAAATTTTGAGGAACTTGTCAGTATTTTTGGCTTGGAGTACATTTTATATTTACACACAAATTAAACTTTTAAAGTTCATCACTTTTTCAGTAATCATTTATAAGTTACATGATATTGAGCCAAGACATAATACTTATTCCCGGAGCCATTTAGATATTATCATATTTGTTTCTCATTTGGAGAGAAAAGAACAAAATATATTGATATAACAACTCGGCATAATATCATTACTGATTACACAATTACACGTTTTGATAATTTTTTATATACATACACATCTGAAGTTTAGAAACAATAGCAGTCCCACTAAGATTTAATTGTATGTACAATGTACTATGATGATATAAAATATTGATATACTGTAGTTGAAAGGGCTATTACATGTACATGTATTTGTAAAACTTTCTTTCAGAAAACAATACATTCTACTATATTATCACTTGAATATATATGTGTAAAGGGACACTAAAAGAGATATGTCTTTTAAATAAGAAACTTTTGTTTGGTGTTGATATGCTTTTTTTTTTAAATTCATCCGCACACAACTTCCCTCTCAGCTTCCAAATCCCTGTTGGTTTTCCAGAATGGTCAACATTAAGATGTCATTTTAAATGAAAATGTAGGTATTAACTGAATTTGGTATTGCGAGTGACTAAATAGGGTAAACATGGGGGAATATGGACATTTTCTAGTGTTGTATATGGCTGTCATGATAATCACCTATTGGTTTTAACTGTAAACGTTTTTAAATGTTATATAACATGGGAATGCTACAAAAGGAGATTTCAATGCATTATCAGGGTTTCATCAAGTGATCATTTGTAGATGGTTTCGAAACATATACTAAAGTCACAATTTGGTGAAATACAGACTCTTGAGGAATAATTCAGAAAGGTTGATGAATTACTCTATGTAGATTCCAAAATGGTAGTTAGAGATTACTAATAAGGTCATCCAGTAAGGAAGGCAACTGTGTGAGTGGCCAAAACATTAGAATGCTTGAAACACGCTTGTATACTAGAATTACGTAGCCATACTACCTAGATGAAAAAGTTACCTTGGTATTAGACAAACATTGTGACTCCAGGTTTTCTCATCTGTCTGGATTTCTCCATGTTTACCCTATAACAGTGCCAGACAAAATTATCTTAACTTTGAAGGGGCAATGAACATTTTCATGTTTTCCCACATAAATATAGGAGGTGCGCTTATATGGGAGGAGGGAAGCCTATTGTGACAAAGTAGTGTATTTAAGTTTTAGTGGTTTACCTGATTTTTTTTCAGATCTAGGTTATTATCAGACTTTTTTTCTTCATTTTTACCATTACTTCATGTAAAGTTTCTTTAAGTTCTAGTAGGTCATTGACTTGAGATCCCTCTGTTTGTCTATGTTACTAGACATTTTTAGTTCATTGTTAGTTTTGTATTAGTTTAGTTTAAGTTGTAGTGAAATGTTTACTTAAGTAGTTTAGTTTAAAACATTATTTTTCTTAAGCGATTCCTCTCTGTGGCCATAATTACTACGAGAACAAGACTGTTATTCGTTGTCTTCAGTCATTCCTCTGGTCTGTCTGATTAAAACGTTAATTTGTCACCTATATTTTAGCCATAGGTGATAAACTAACATCTGCATTTTGTCCGATTTGTCATTTGGTTGGACACTCTGTGTTCCTTGGCTACATTGCATTTTTGTTAACACATGTTAGCTGTAAATAGGGCAGACATTTACAACAGAATGGGACTGGTTACCTTCCCCCATGTATTAGCTAATTCTGGAAAGTAAGCAGCCCACCAATTCATATACAATTTTATCACATAATGCACTGTGTTATCCAGTGAAAATAATACCCATGTCATATTTTTTTGCATATTAACCCATGTAATATGACCTATCAGCCCTGTGATTGGTTGTAATTTTCAATTGTTTCAATTGTGACGTCACGCCTAGGACAAGTACATGATGTCACAGACTTACGCACTGGAGTCAAAATGGCGGCTTTTTACATTTCAATGTTACAAGAAAATTGTCGTTTTACATGAATAAATGACACAAATCTTGATTATGTGATAAAATGAATCTTACACTCGTTTTCATTTCGTATGAAATTTATGAAACTCGTCAGGAATTTTTCATTTTAGCTCGCCTCAATTGAAAAATTCTTAGACTCGTTTCATAAGTCTCATATGAAATGGAAACTCATGTAAGATCCTATATGTATTTAGCTTCACTCGTCGTCACTCTGCATACCTTTTGGTAGGAGTGCTGTGACATTCTACACCACCTATAATAGTAGTAATACTAGTAGTAAGTATAGATGTCACAGGTTTATGTTTACAAATTTTATTTTCTATTGGCACAACTTTACGCAATGTTTGTTCTATTAACTATCAAAACTTGATCATCTCTCTACGTTATAGAAACTTTGTTGCATAAATCATTTAAAGAACTATATTACTATGGTAACCATTATAATCAAGAACTATATTACAGTAATTACTATGGTAACTATCATAATCATCTTTGCTATTTGTTGCTTAATGTTAACCCAGTGTTTGTAATATATTCTAATTCAATTTGAGATGTAACACAGCATTTTATTGGTCAATCAAAATATATGTGAATTGCTGATGTAATTTGAAAATTTTAAAGAAACCATAGTTTTACTACATAAACAAAATAAAATGTTGTCACTGGTTTTATAATTAGTGCATAGTTATGCAAATGAGGTAAGGTGAGGTAAAATTAAATAATTTGTGAAACAAGGAAGCTACAGTATTGCTTTATAATAGCATGTTTGAATTTTTCAAATCTCAACCAGACAATATCGACGCTGCTTTGATAACTCGACACATTGAAAAGTTATATACCTGGTTGTAAATATCATTTTTATTACATTTTTTATACACTTCCTGTCAGGTGAATATATTATTTACTTTGTATTATCAAAGTATTTGTATAGAATATTTACACTTTTGTAACCAAATATTTACTCCTATAAATTCATCAGATAACCTTTAAGGTTCTTTAATCAATTCATCAGACTTGAAATCAGAAAAACTGGACCAGAATATCTCTGCATATTTTACAGGTATGCAAGATTTCTTACTTGGAGATAACAAAATGAAGTTGTATAAACCTTGTTTTATTAAAGTAAGTCTGTATGTACACTGTTATTGTAACAGACTGTACACAATCTAATGTAGCAGTGTTTGTTAAGATGTTGGTGTAGATTTATTTTGCTTGGGACCAATTTTACTGCTGTTATTTTTATTACTGCAAAAGTATATATATATATATCAAACCTTTTTACACTTTTGTAATGGATGTAGGTGAATATTTTATAGTATCTGTATAAATATGTCATGAGTTGGCCAATATATAATCAGTGATACGAATTTCACCACAATGTATTATTAAAGGTTATATGCTACCTTTCTATGTCGAGTTATTTCCCTTAGAATATCTAAATTTCTGATTAGCAATACCTAATTATCAATGTATTGTTTTTGTGATCCTGAACAGGTGCTTGTTTTGTTTTTAGTTGATTCACAATCTAAATGGCTACCATGTCATTTGATTGCCTGTGACATTTTTGACCGATTCTTAATTCCATCAGATAATTCTAAGCAAACATCTTTTTTGGGGTCAAAATCTTATACTTGTTCATTAGTGTGGAACTCTCAGGAAATCTTTAGAATCATGTCACAGTAATTTAACGTGCATCCTTAAGTCTCTATGTCACAGAAAGGTAACATATATCCTTCAGTCTCCATGTCACAATAAGGTAGCATATACCCTTAAGTCTCCATGTCACAATAAGGTAGCATATACCCTTAAGTCTCTGTGTCAAGTCCCTGGTAAGGTAACATTATATCTTTAGCTGACAAAGCTTCATACAACAAGGCCCTGACAGTGAAAAACTTTTAAGTTTGTTGTTCAGTAAATGTAGTTTTCATGTAAATATTTTGTAAAACTATCTATACTTGGATATTATAGTGAAGTCATATTATTTTTATACGCTGATACACTGATAGTCTGGGGAAAGGGTCAGTGCTTGGATGATGCATATTTGCAATAGTACACATTGGTGCCATTAATGGGAAATCAAAAAGAATTTATTAAGAAGGGTCCACAGTATAGTAAATCACAGTATAGTTAAACTAATGTAAAAAGCTTGTTACAGTGGAAAAAAAGTAGTGGAGTCATTTTATGTTTCCTATACACCGGTATTCTAAAAATCATTAACCCATAGCATTTCATCAAAAAGTTGGTGAGACACAAATTTTGACATTGGATTTGTAATTAGTTTGGTAATTAGTAGATTTTACACAACTAAAAATGGAAAATTAATAATTAAATATCTTTGTATTTATCAGGACATTTTCCTTCTGGTCTTTGTAGATAAAATACCTGAGTATTCAACTTGGTAAAGTAAATGAATTGTAATTGGGTTTAAAAGAACTGAAACATCTCTCACCAGATTTTCAGGTGAATTTGATTAAACTTTGCTAGTTATATTAACTGAGTTGATGTAAATGTTCAATGAACCATGACAAGTAATTCTTACAGATAAGTGTGTTTTGATGTGGAACTCGTAATTTCTTTTCTGTAGTTTATTGCCCAAAAGTCATAAGAAAGGAAAGCTGTTTGAAAATGTTTCTCCTGGAAAATTCTTGAAGAGGAAGAAGAATATATACATTGTTTTCATGGGTTTGTGGAATTGAATATTTTTGAAAAATGGAACATGGTGCCATATTGATATTTGGATGTTATATAATCAGACTTGTAAAAAACATGATATTAAACGTTTTTATTGAAATCATCTGAGTTTTTCATTATTTGTGATAAGTGTATTGAATCAATCTTTATATATTTATGTTCTACCTCTCGGATCTATTCTTTTATCACATTTTCACATGTGAAATATTGGAAATTAACATTTTGATAAAAAAAAATCCACTGCAGTGAATTGCACTGCAATAATTAGTTACAATTTGAGTTCCATTGAGCCAGTTTTGTTGATACTTTGTGGGAGGGATGTATTAGGGATATATTGGATGTTGTATACAACTGAGGTTTACCAGCAAGTGATGGAATTAATATTCAAGATGGCCGACTTTGCCTCTAATTGGATGATGCATTACAGCTCGTAAGTTGACTTCTGTTTGGCTGATTTGATTATCTTCTTTTGTGATGCTTCGTTTGCGATTGCTGGGTTAGTTTGGGGATATTGGTTAGAGTCCCTTTATAGAACTTACTGTATAGGAACAACAACTAATTATATTTTTAACATACATTTATAAAATTTCACACCACTGTGATCTTTTTTATAAGCATGATCATATATTTTGATAAGTCGGGGTGTATAAGTTAGCCTTTGGCTTACAGTTCTAGTTTAATTTTCATTAGAGATATTCTTTAATACAGTAGTAAAGTTTAAAAACATTCCATGCACTGGCACAATGAAACCATACATACATAGGTGTATACCTTGAAAAACAAAAAAGATTAAAACACCAATTTGAAAAAAAAAATCTTTAAAATTGTTGGCTTGTATGTTATTCTTTTTTTATTTGAAGTTGCAAACATTTATAACCAATTTTTTAAAAAAAATGTAAAATTTATGTACTAATGAAAATATATATTGCACATTATGACATAATATGTTTAATATAAATGGAAAAGAATATATGTAAATTCTTCACAAAATTGTGTACAGTTCAATACAGTAATTAGATGACAAAAAGTTGTTAAAACCTTGTCCTGTAGATCTTGGAATGTAATAAAATAAAAGTATCACAGTTACCGGTAAAGGAGTTTTAAGGATACTGTGAAACCTGTCTATGGAGACTGTCCCACGGCAAAAAATAGTGTTGCTGGACAGGTGGCCTTTATAGACAGGCTACCATGTTTATCCTGCAATAAGCCCACGGGGCTAACAACTAAATTTGTATTAAAAATGATCGGTGCTTTTTTTTGCTGGACAATGAAAAAGCATTTGTTAGTATTTCTACTAAACTCGATCTGACTAATGGGTGGGCTTATAACCAGGCAAGGGCTTATAAATGAAATTGTTAATAAATTCAGTTTAAAGAAAGCACAATTTGGGTTATATATTGTAATTATGAGGCCAGGTTGCTCTTATGTCTGATTATACAGACTATCTTACTGTACAGATAAGGTAGGTTTAAAAGTAATGTCAGATAAGACAGGTTTGATTTTGTCATATTGGACAAACTATCGAATACGACAACATAATAACTCCTTCTTTTTACACCACTTGAGACAAAAACACAAAAGACTCAACATTTCAATCCAAAGACAAGAAAAAAATATAAATATTTTGAGGTAAAAATAAGTAGAAATAGATGTACAATAGGTCAAATAGAAAAATGGGATTCTCCATAAAGTACACCTCGTGTCCAATATAATTATACAGTTCAAGTACACATACAATTATAAATATGTTACACTACTGCATTGATCCTACATACTGTATAGTAATTTATCATTCACTAATACATAGGACAACTGATACAGCTAAAATGTTATCAATGTTATAATATGACGTGTAATATTATCTGCAATAAAAACTGAAAATGCACCATGTTCAAAAATCGACAAATGCATGTAGACAACTATGTGATTGAAAAAATTTGATCCATATTATGACGTGCATAAAATATTTTCTGCAATAAAAAACTGCACTGTAGCCTAGTAGACTGTATTACTACTTCTATAATGATATCATTGTTCTAGCAAACATGTATGTATGCCATCTTAAACAATCTGGCAATGCAACAACAATTACTATTTTAAATAATTTTTATGTTTTTATATTTATTGACAGATGGACTAAAACACTGGAATATTTGTTGGATGGCTATAAATAAACTGTGAATAGTTCAAAAGCAAAGCTTGAAGCTAGTAATCAGTACAATTATACTTTTCGATAAGTTTTTTACAGAAGATCAGGATGTCTCACATCTCCAAATCGTAAATGTTCAATCCATGTACATGTATAAACAAAATCCTTGTGACTACGGCTCTATATCTTCAGTCGCCAAGGCATTTATTCTTAATAGATATCCATTAAAAAATACACAAAACAAAATATACCACAGCGTCAGCACACGTGGGCAAAACATACAGATTACACAAGGACAAAATACTATAAGATATACAACAGCGTCATCACACAAAGACAAAATATATCACAGCGTCGGCACACGAGGGCAAAACATAATGCAGATCACACGAGGACAAAATATATACAACAGCGTCAACACACTATGACAAAATATTCCATAGCATCAACATACAAGGATATTCAAACAGATATTTTACAATATATTTTAAGCTTTTTCTTCTGCACTGGAGTAGAAAATATATTTGTGTAAAATCATTGATACATAATGAAAACTCACATTTATTCTTATGTGTGAAAATATGTTCAAATTGTTCCATACACATTTCGAGAAACTTGATACCAAAAAAAATGGAAAATTATGTCAAAACTGTTGTTGGAGGTTGCTGTATGTGCAGTAGGAATGCTCCAAATGGAGATTTCAATCTGACAAGTATGAATTTATTGATAACCAGGATATTGTTTGTTACTCATACTTGCCAACTCTCCCTATTTTGGAGGGAGACTCCCAAATTTGGACCCCAAAAATGAGCCTTTTAGCTAGTATATTGCTAACCTATTCCTATTTCTAAGATCTGATGATTTCATCTAAATTAACAGCTCAAAAGATGCCATTTAAAAGTGTTATTGTTCCCTACTAGGTATTTCACATTTTACTTATGTTTTTAAATCTGAGCACATGTAATCTCCCCAATGGAAATTT
>JAUMHH010019517.1:0-10774 GCA_032359455.1 Chlamys rubida | reverse complement strand
CCCATAGAAAGACTCAATCAGCGTACCCATAAAAAGACTCAGTGTACATATAGAAAGACTCAATCGTTATGCCCATAGACAGACTCAATCAATGTACTCCTAGACATACTCAATTAGTGTACCGATAGACAGATTAAATCAGTGTAGCAATAGACAGACACTATCAGTGTACCCATAGACAGACAGAATCAGTATACCCATAGACAAACTCATTCAGTGTACCCATAGACAGACTCAACCAGTGTACTCATATACAGACACAATCAGTGAACCCATTGACAGACTCAATCCGTGTACCCTTAGATAGACTCAACCAGTGTACCCATAGACAGATTCAATCAGTGTACCCGCATACAGATTTAATCAGTATACCCATAAAAAGACTCAGTGTACAAATAGAAAGACTCAATCATTATACCCATAGACAGACTCAATCAGTGTACCCATAGATAGACTCAACCAGTGTACCCATAGACAGATTCAATCAGTGTACCCATAAAAAGACTCAGTGTACATATAGAAAGACTCAATCATTATACCCATAGACAGACGCAATCAGTGTACCCCTTGACATACTCAATTAGTGTACCCATAGACAGTTTCAATCAGTGTACCAATAGACAGACTCGATCAGTGTACCCATAGACATAATATATCAGTAAAGCCCCAGACAGACGCAATATGTTTACCCATAGACAGACAGAATTAGTATACCCATAGACAAACTCATTCAGTGTACCCATATACAGACACAATCAGTGAACCAATAAAAAGACTCAGTAAGTGTACCCTTAGACAGATTCAATCAGTGTACCAATAGATAGACAGAATCAGTGAACCCATTGACAGACTTAATCCGTGTACCCATTGACAGACTTAATCCGAACCCATAGACAGACTTAATCCGTGTACCCATTGACAGACTTAATCCGAACCCATAGACAGACTGAATCAGTGTACCTATAGACAGATTTAATCCGTATACCCATATACATACTAAATTAGTGTACATATAGACAGAAGACAGACTCAATCAGTGTACCCATAGACAGACTCAATCAGTGTTCCCATAGACAGACTCAATCAGTGTTCCCATAGACAGACTTAACTATTTTACCCATAGACATACTCAATCAATGTACCAATAGACATACTCAAGCAGAAGTATGCTTGCAGATTAAAATGTTGTTCTTAATATAAATTAAATAATTCCCGTAGTTAATTGTGGTTGTATGTTAATCATGTTGTATCTTATTCCGGAAGATATTTAAATAATGATGTATACATGTATACAAGTTACATGTATAAACGTGTTATTACCAGGAACTGTAGTACATATATTCACTTATAATTGTTTATTATATGCTTGAAATTAATTTCGGAATTTTGCTATTCAAATTTTTAAAACATATTTTCAAACGTCATTATGAAAATTCAGTTGGGAATGATGAAAATTCAGTTGGGAATGATAGGACCATACTGTACTAATTTACTTAAAGGTTGGTCATATATCTTGGCAGATTTATAGAATTTAATTTGCATCAATGGTTGGTCACATACCATGGAAGATATATAGGACTTAATTAGCATCAACGGATGGTCACTATTCATGGATGATATATAGAATTTAATGATTAAGAATGATTGGTCATATTCCTTGTAAAATTTATAGAATCAAATCAACATCAGAGTTTTTTTTACACTCATTGGAAGTTTATTGGGATGTCATTAGCACCAATGACAGGTCATACAGCGTAGGAAAACTATACGGTTCTTAACTCTTTAAAGAATAACACAAATGTTTCAAGAATCAAGTATCACTATTAAATGTCGCATATTCTGTAACAATTAGTATGACAAATTGGTGCACAGAAGCACACTGATGAGTGATCCGACTTAATCGGTTAGATATATGAATGGTTGGACCTGATAAGTGATCCGACTTAATCGGTTAGATATATGAATGGTTGGACTACTTCAAAACGGGAAGTGATGTGATAACAGTAGGCTATACAGTCGGTACAAGAATGTTTTCCTCACTAATTAAACATGTTTGGACAGCAAAAGCAGCTGAATTGCTATGACTACGCTGATCACAACAACATCCCAGTATCAATGGCGATACCATGAGAAAAAGAGCATCCGTTTTAGTACAAAAGTAACATGGAGGTCAGATACATGTATTTTATACGTTTGTGCGGACATTTGGTTTACATCCGAGACATATTGTTTTCTTCATAAACGTACTTTATGAAAACAAATTACCGATGAATTTGTAGATATTGAGCTAACCATTATAGAGACATGAATCATGAAATACGCACTTTCAACACTATCTTTAAACTAAGGTGATCCATTGATGTTTAACAGTAACAGGCTGTGACGAATATATCTGAATATGGAATTCTAAACATTTACGTCACACTTGGAGTATATAATTCATGCATTTTTTTCGAATTAGTAGGTTATCTGCATATATATTGGCTAGTAGGCTGATATTTGAGGTATCGTTTTTTTCTCGTTTTTGAGGACGAATTGATTTTCTTTAGAATATGATATCCAGCCTGGGATGCAAGTCTTTACATGATTTTTTCTAAACATGCCACTAATTAGATCACAAACAGAGAGTGAAATGTAGAAATATATTTTGAAATATTTAGTAAGTCGATGCAGAGATACAAAATGTAAACTTTTGCACTCCACCATATAGTAATTTCGTCTATTATTAGTATAATAAAATGAACTATTGTTCAGCTTTCTTATACCGTTCAATATATAAGATTTCGCTTCATCATCGTTCTATCACGTTATAACAACTATTTTTCATCTTTCAACGTTAACATTCGATCAAGTACACCAAGACGTGCTGTCGGTTCTAATAAAGGGACAACCGTTGAGGTAGCTGGAAAGTTAATGAGCAACAGCGCATACTAAATTGTCAAACATTATTTCAAGTTCATGATATATCTCAGTTCTCAATGACAACCATAGTCATACCATGTCTTTTCCGTATATTCCTAAATGCATCCCGTTGATGTGAAGTATTATACCTACAGCGTCCAGATCTTTTATATAGGAAATGACCAATCACAACACATCTTTGTAACCTTACTAGAACAATCACAAATAAGAATAAAAATGATATACACCATTTGGTATAGCGCCCTATCTAGCTAAAGTAAGACACTCTAAAGCGCTTTACATGACATAGATACACTATTGATACAATTAGCATATACGTATATGAATACAATATTGAGGAATTCGTAGGAGCTGCCTTATCAGGCGCTAACTACTAGGCATATGCCACCTGGCTAATATCTCCCTATGTGTGTATGCCTGCGTGTGTGCTGGATATGTAATGTGTTCTTTTTGTAGTGGGACCGTGCTTCCAACGGCATCATTTATAGTGCCACCTCACTTGAATGCCACAGCACAGATACCGCAACATCCACCCCAGACCAATACATTCTCCACCTGGGTTGTTGGAGTTGTATGAGCAGGAAAAAACACTTTCTCTGAATATTCATGCGTACGACGACTTGGGGGATCGAACATCGGCCGCCTGCGTGGAAGACCGGAGTGTTAACCACTCGACCAATCCGCACACTAAGCATTTCGTAATATTTTATCGACAATTAACTAAGACTTAATCGCAAAAATAAAATAAAATAATGGATTTTATTTTTTTTAATTTGTTTGTATCCAGACAGATTCATACTATGATTTTTTTCGAACTATATTTTTATACATAAGTATATATGACATAGTTTAACTTAAATTGAATCTCATGGGAACGATCCCGCCATATGAGATGTCTTACATAAATGTCATTTGGAATGGGTATATCACAAATATACACAGACACAACAGTAATATTGATACAAATTTGAAGTTAATATTTATGATAAAGTAACCATTGCAATTGCTTGAAACAGTAGTCATAGCGAGTCTAAAAGCGTGAAATAATCATGATGATTTCGATTTTCCGATTGCAAACATTCCCTTTATTTACAGTTACATCCCTGCCTCCCCATTTAATTTATTTACGTGTCACAGATGAAATAATATTCAAGAGCTTTCTTATATCATAATTTTCCTGGTAGAAGTCGTTTGCTGACGGGAACACCTGCAATGCAGAGTTCCGTGTGATACAGGTTGGTGGAGACTATGGGCAAGTTTTATACTTGCCATCAGGACCTCACATGGAAATGTAAGCTGTTCTTGTGTGATGTGATGTCTTGTCATTATAGGAAAATACATTGCAATATTCGAGTAATTTTATTATAAGAAAATACATTGTAGTATTGGAGTCATTTTTTTATTAGAAAGAACATGGTAGTATTGGACGCAGTTTATTACGACAATATAATTTACCATTGAGTTTATTATTAACATATATTTTGTAATATACCAGTCCGTTTATTACTAATAAATACATTGAAACATTCCAGTCCGTTAATTGCTAGTTAGTACGTATATTGTAACATTGCATCATTTTACTACCAGTTAATATCTATATTCGCGTCACTACTGGTAATGTTATTGTTACTCTATGATCACTTCATTAGAAGCCATTGTTACATGTTCACATCAATGTTTTAATCTTCATCAACAGCTCGAGTTATCGACTCTGCAATACATATGAAATTCTATTTCTTGAAGTTTTTATCTTGCCATGTCTACGTGCATGCCCTCGAACCATCATGAAGAATTTCCGGGTAGCTATCACTCCTAAGGTTCTTGTTATTGATCACTTCAGTACATGACACTACGCCATGTGGTGTACCACATTATAATGAATCGTTCTGAAAGGAGCTAGCTGGATGGGGTACTTAAATATACGTCAAGTGTATGTGAGATTTCCTCTAGCATTACCTAGGTCCATTTGAGACATCGCTTTGTCAAAGTTTTCTGAAATCCCTTGAAAAACGGAAATTCTAGAAGGAGATTCAACAAACAATAGATCATAATAATCAAATTCATCCATTTCATGTCAAAAACCCAAAACAACTGCACACAGAAAAAGTACACACTCTGTGGTAGTCACAGTGTCATGATTGGTGAGAATTCTTCCAGATCCAAATTCTAAAATACAATCTCCCTGATAATCTTGTATTATTGTTTTGATTTCGTTATAATACAATACGTATTGCCCTTGTGGTAGAGTAAAACAATTTTTTTTTCTTTGATTATTATTTTTTTTTGTAGCGAACGAAGCCCGAGTGGGACAGCATTAATCGAGGTTAGCACGTTTCCCTATAAGGGCAATGACTATTTTATTTGTAAAGAGCTGAAAAGTGAAAATGATCATGACACCCTCTCCATCATTATTGTACAAATATTACTGACATGTTGGTACAAAATTAAATAAGCGAGCATTCCTTATCCGGAACAGCCACATCAACACAACATGAGATAAGCTTAAATCTACAGGGGCCAAAAGTTACAGTTGTAAAATAGTTGGGTAATAAAAGCAGTATTTCCCTAGGTGCAATAATAACTAAATCCAAATTCGGGGGAGGGATGTTGCTTGCAGTCTTCAAACAACTCTAAACGCCCCTTATGGAACCTGTTCTATTCTACGGCTCTACATTATGGGGACATAACAATTTTCATTTCGTTCAAAACTAATGAAAAGTTGCTTAGAGATTTACATAATGACCGTTATTGGGATAACGGCAATAATTTGAGAACATACAGATTGTACAAAACTAGTAATTAATGAATTTCAGTTATAGACAGGCGTTAGCTAAATTTTGCTGCAGTGGTAATTTAAAGCTAAGCATTGAAACTGGTCGGTATTTTTGCCCTAAAATACTTTTAGAAGATAGATTTTATACATTTTGTAACTTAAACTGTATTGAAGACGAATGCTGTTTTCTGATTGTAGGTGATTCTTATTCAGATATCAGAGCTCATCTTTTTACAACAGCAGAACAGATTGTACCACGTTTTAACTATTTTAACACTGTACGGAAACTTGTTGTCTTAATAAATGAACCTAATTTACAATATGTCCTGGCGATGTATCGTAAAATATTAGGTGTTTAATTTAAAGTCTTAACCTTTTTTTGTATCTCTAAACTAACTTTCAGTTTTAATAAATTTCGTCGTATTAAAGAATATCTTTAGTGTCTCGTAAGCCTTAGTAGGCTGGGTGGCAATCATATATTGTTTGTACATTTTAGATCATGCTTGTATGTATGTATTTTAAGCAAAATTGACATTAGACACTTTGATAAAATAAAATGTATTGTCTAATTACCAAATTAAGTTGGAAATGGATATAATTCGACCCTTCTCTATACGTGTTCTATTCTGAATTCAAGCGTCTGTACTCTCAGACTCTCAAAACCTGTTATTTACCAAAAATATCCCCTTTTAATGTCTAGGAAAATGTCAATTTAACTTATCAGAACTTACTTTTAAATATGGTATTATATCTTTCAAAAATCAATTTTTCACGTTAGGACTATAAATGGCACTCCCCCGCCTTTTATGGGTTATACTTGTTGTCTACTTCTCCTTGTTTGTTTTGCAGTTTGCCTGTTAAATAAATGTCAAATACATATCGTTAATAGCATAAAAGATAATTTGAAGAAGATAAAACAGTGAAAATGTGAATCATATAATTTATTAGTCACCTTATTTCACCTGTGAAGATGTCCCAACCGGACTCAACAGGTAAGATTAAACGAAACGCAAACGTGTGTTATGTGCTTATCAATTAATTTACCCAATACCTACACAGTATGCCAGCATACAACATAAGCATTATATGGTTACCATTATAGAACGCCAGTAAATAATGAAAACGTTTATTCAGTATAGAAAAAATGTATCGTAAAAAACATGTACATGCATCTTTAGACAATCTGTTAAATCTATTTACCTGAGAATTTGAGGCGTTCGATTATTCGGAACACATCTAGAATCTTGCATGTTAACATGATAAGCGCCCGAAATGTTCGAGTAGGCGATGAGTAACGATGATGACCTAAAAATGGACGCCAGGTGAGCATTCTCAGGTCTGTAAAGGTAAATAATTATATCCGACGGTTTTTAAACAGTGTATGATCAGTACACTGGCGTAAAACGTAATAAACTACATATTAAATATATATGATTGCATTGAATTCGTGGACATATACCTGTAAGTGTTAAAGGCGCGCACCTGTGCAAGTTACTTCCGGTAAATTGTTTTGAATTTGATGACTTCCATTTTATGCTGTATTTAGTTCGACCGATTATTTCTTCCTAGCAATTATTATTATTCATAATTTGCGCAAAGAGATATTTATTTTGTTTGTCATATCATGTTATGTACGAAAAGGTATTATATAGATTGGCTAATCGAAATATTGTCACCGATGTTGTTGTTGTTGACAGACCCCACCTAGTCGGTATAGCCACTGGCCTCACTTTATCAGTACGTTGACCTGGAGTAAAATATATATCCCCCACTTGATTGATTGATAGGTTTAACGTCCGCTTCACTACCGAGTAGTTCGGATATCCAGCAGACGATATCTCCCCCAAAACCCTCACTCTTTTATATATAGGGGAGGGGTATTTTCGGTAGGGGGTATTCCTAACTCTATAGGACTGTATTAACCTACTCACTGATACAATTTCAGAGGCCCGTGGGTGTAGCCTAAGAAAGTTATTTCTATTTGCATCAGTATAATATAACTGTACATATGGTCACTATAATATATCTTGCCAAATATGTTGCACATACAATCAAGATACATGTATATTTTAAATAATGCATATGGTCACTTATGTAAGGAAGCCAATTAAAGTAAGACAATGACAGCATTTTATAACCGACAAGAGAAATGTGTTATTTAACTTGAAAAACACACTTACATACAAAACAAATTAGCTCAAAAATAACTGTTAACAATTAGTTTCTTTTTAAATTAATGAAAAATATTCCAGGGTACATGTAATGCAAGAGGCAAAAGTGCACAGGATGCACATTCGTTAATTCGTTAATTTGATTGTGTTATTCTAAACACCAGTTTACAACACAAATGAATACACATATTAAAGTTAACTGACTAAACATTGATTATTTCTAGGTAAAAGAAGCAAATACCTGCCAAGATGGAGAAAGCTGTGACCCTGATCGGGGTTGTTACATTAATATGCTCTACCGCTGTTTTAGCAAGTAAGTAATCAAATTAGCACACTATCATGCAGGGTATTCCTATTCTTACCAATTCTCCCTATTTTGGAGGGAGACACCCGATTTTTGACCCTAAACATGAGAATTTTTAACCTGTGATTTTATTAAACTATATATTCTTATTTTCTAAGATCTGATGATTTCATCTGAAAGGATTGTTTTTAAAAGTACAAGCATGGGTAATCTCCCCAATGAACATTTTCAAAAGTTGGCAAGTATGGCCACCTGCCCCGTCGCGTCCCATCCCGTCATACATCAAACACTGAGACTAATTTCACATGGTGACGGGGCATTCATGTCTTACAGACATTTTCTAGTTTTGAAGATTTTTGAAGAGTTGTTTGACACTTATTTTCCAAAATTGTAGTACAAATTGTTTCCTACAGGGTATAACCTTCTTTTCATGATGAAACTCTTCCGTATCTGGGATGTGGACTTTTCAATTAATAATTAATGAATAGTTTTAGTTGTTGAAATCTATTCGTAAACATAAATAAATTCTTCGAAATTTTCCAAGTTTACAAAGCATCATATTGAAGTACTATTAAACCATTCCAAAAAACTTTGCAGGGATTTACAACATTGTATTTGAAAAAAAAAAATCTAAAGTGGAGTTGTGCTATCCGCTAAGATGCTGTGTTATATGTTGTAATACTGATACTATATATGCACTTATTGGTAACCAAATCACACTATCACTTTTGATGTTAAAAACTTCCAATATTTCTATCAACAGTTCCAAATCGTCCTCCGGGTATATACATAGAACCAGATAAAGACATTTATTTCAAACCTGGGGAAACAGTGATGATGCCATGTGTAGGTGATGGTTATCCCAAGGTCATGTAAGTATCTCAAGGTCATGTGTGTAATTCAAGGTCATATGAATACCACAGGGTCATACAAGTATCTCAAGGTCATATATGCACATCATGGCCATATACGTATCTCAAGGTCATGAAAGTATCTCAAGGTCACATATTTCAAAGTGATGTATATCAAGGTCATTTGAGTGTCTTAAAGTCATGTAAGTATATCATCAACATCTTTCAAGTCTTTAGTAGGTGAAGTAAGTGCCTTAAGGTCATTTTAGATTATTGAGGTCATGTATATATATCAAGGTAATGAATTGTCTCAAGGTGAAGTTATTAGCTCAAATTCTTGTAAAACTAAGATTGTATTAATATTTCAAGGTCATGTTAGTACTCCAAGGTCATGTAACACAAATATCTCTGGCCAAGTAATTCTCTTGAGATCATGCGTATGTAAAGTATATCAGTTTAGATTACATGCCATTAAGTGTAAAGTATATCAGTTTAGATTACATGCCATTAAGTTAAATCGTTACTGTTTTAACATTGTAGGTTTTAATACTGTATTTCTTGTGGCAATTGCTTTTCACTTAAGCCTTTTTTCAAATAGATATACATGGAAGAAGAATGGAAAGGATTTCAATCCTAGCGGTAATGACGATCGTATGGTACAGCTAGCCAACTCAGGCACTATCGTCATTAATAGACCCGAAGATAAAGATGAAGGTATTTTTCAATGTTTTGCTCAAAATGAGTTTGGGAGGTCAATGACAAACCATGTGAATCTCCGTGAAGGTAAACTGGACGAATTTCCAACTGGAGATAATGAGTATCATCGTCCGCAGCTTGGTACAGCTCTCACACTGGAGTGTATCCCACCCACCAGCTATCCCAAGGCCCAGGTGGAATGGGTCCTCAAAGGCAGCTCCGGGCGAAACGAGGCAATCAACTACAACAACCGAGTTACCATGGATCTGGAGGGTAAGGGTCAGAGGTTGATTGGGGGAAGGGTCAGGTTGATTTGGGTAAGGGTCAGAGGTTGATTTGGGGAAGGGTCAGGGGTTGATTTGGGGAAGGGTCAGAGGTTGATTTAGGGAAAGGTTAAAGAAAGAGATTATATCGCCACTGTGACTCCCCGGGGTACAGGAATGGAAAGGTTTGCATGGAGGATGGATTTCACCTCAGATATTTGGAAATGATCTAATGTTTATGGGGGTAAGTTGGAAGGATTGTAGTCTGATTGGCTTTGTATGGTCTGGATACGGGGGCATTTTATAACATCACTATGGCTGCAGGGGGTACGGGGTAGGATTTAGGTATTACTAAGAAAATGACTCTGTATCTTCTTTTTCCCTCTTCTGTACAGGTAGATCTCTGTACAGGTAGAACTCTGTACTGGTAGAACTCTGTACAGGTAGATCTCTGTACATCAGATCTCTGTACAGGTAGAATTCTGTACAGGTAGATCTCTGTACAGGTAGATCTCTGTACAGGTAGAACTCTGTACTGGTAGAACTCTGTACTGGTAGAACTCTGTACAGGTAGATCTCTGTACCGGTAGATCTCTGTACTGGTAGATCTCTGTACAGGTAGAACTCTGTACTGGTAGATCTCTGTACATTATATCTCTGTACAGGTAAATCTCTGTACAGGTAGATCTCTGTACGTTAGATCTCTGTACAGGTAGATCTCTGTACAGGTAGATCTCTACATCAGATCTCTGTACAGGTAGAATTCTGTAAAGGTAGATCTCTGTACAGGTAGA
>JAUMHH010019506.1:0-10774 GCA_032359455.1 Chlamys rubida | reverse complement strand
CGACGGACGCTGCGGTATGGCATAAGCTCACTTGCCCTTCGGGCAGGTGAGCTAAAAATATGAGAAGTGTTGATGGTGGAAAGAAGAGACACCACAAAATGGGATAGGCTAACAATGATAGCCTTTTTGTTGGACAGGTGAGTTAAAAATCAACAACACTATGTTATCCATTCACATTTTAATGCAATTGTCACTTATCAGGACAAATCTGTACGACATGTAACAAGTAATGAAGCATTACTTATAACCATGTATCCTGTTGATGGCAAGGTTCCTCAACGACTCCAACAAGCATGATATCATTGAAGGGGTTTAATATTTCTGAGTGACATCACATGTCGAAAAAATGACTGCATACATTAACAACAACCACAACTCAACTGATAACGATGATGAAGACATTGATGATGATGAAGATGATGATGATAGATGATAAGAATGAACACAAGCGATTCAATATCTAGATTTTGTTTCTTGTTATAGATATAAAAGTTTTCTAGAATGAAAGTGTTTTCTGACAAGAAAATAGTGTTTTTGAAAATGTTTCATATTAAAATGCATGATTCCGTTTGATGAACATTCTAATTAGTGGGCAGTTTCCTGCTTGTTTTGTCTATGTATTGTCTATCTAGAGAAAAACAATCCCTCCATTTCAACAATGACAAAACACAACATTACTTTTATCATTCTCCAAGTCTTGACAGAATCTTGAATATTTAAATTAAACATAAATATCTGCACCACTAGTTACTAGTGCACATCCTTCGTAAGATGAAACAGTTTATTTCGTTATATCTCGTTTGTTCCTAAGGTCTTCTTAGTAATGATGACAAATCCAATTTCTGGTAGGTATTGATGGCATATGACCTTGACCTCAGGCCTGGCTGGTACGAATGACATATGACCTTGACCTCCGGCCTGGCTGGTGATGATGGCATATCATATGACCTTGACCTCAGGCCTGGCTGGTGATGATGGCATATCATATGACCTTGACCTCAGGCCTGGCTGGTGATGATGGCATACGACCTTGACGTCAGGCCTGGCTGGTACGGATGACATATCATATGACCTTGACCTCAGGCCTGGCTGGTGATGATGGCATACAACATTGATTATTTAGAATCCCTCTTGGTACTGCTTGGTCTGCATCTTAGCTATGATCCTCTCTAGTTGTCGGCGAGCCTCACAATGTGGGAAGTTTTCCATGTCGTAATACTGAGGAGCTACTGCTATCAACCTACAACAAAAGTATCATTCTTAGAACCCTTTAAACACATTTTTGTGACAGAAAACATGTAAAAATTAAACCAATGTTTTATTATTTTTGCATGTGTAATTGTGTATTAACTCATTCACCCCTGAAATTTCATAATGAACTATTCCAACCTTTGAATTGGAAGGGTTCAAATGTGTCTTCAGGGGTGAATGAGTTAAAAGCAGTGATTTTTGGAACTAGGGTATTTGAGTCCTGGACTTAAACATTCACTGTGGATCCCACCAACTTTTCGGTAACCCACTGTGATCCCTTAGTAATATGGGTGTATTGGACCCACCAAACTTTGAAAAAGATGTCCAGGGTTTGCCCGAAAATTCTACAAAAACTGTTAGATACAATATTTTTTGATGGAAGAATATTTAATACATGTATCTAAGAAAGTAGTAAGTCATCTTGGGTAATCTGATTCCTTAACTCATTTACCCCTTAAGACACATTTGAACTCTTCCAATTCCAAGGTTAGAATAGTCCATTATAAAATTTCAGGGGTGAATGAGTTAATAGGACATTTAAATGCAGGTGTTCCCCAAGGTTCTGTCCTCGACCCATTGTTATTTTTTAATATTTACAGTACAAATGACATCACTGTTAATTTACGTTCACCTTGACCTGCAAGAATGTTGGCTGATGACCCTGTTTTTTTAACTTTCCCTTTAAATAATTCACCCGAAATAGAAAATGTAATGAACAATAATTTAGAAGTTATTTTTATACAGATCAGACACCAGGAGTGTCAATTACAATCCAACAAACTTTCCTATTGTTCTCATGTTTAACAATACACCATTACAAAGTTCCGTTAACCACAGACAACTAGCTATGTATAGGAGTTATACGAAACCGGAACTGCAAATGGTGTGCTAATCACATTATTAAATCAGGTTACTATTGAAAGAATATGTGTTACGCAAATTAAAATACAAGGAAACTGTATTATATGACCCCTTTTGAAATAGGATTGCAAACTAATTATGGATGAATGTAAAAGTGCAGTTCAGAAAAAAATACAAACAGACAGAACTGTGACTAGTCTTCCTATTTTTGCATGTAGACATAGTTAATATTTTGAAAAGGATGAGAAAGTTTGAGCTACTGAAAAAATATTCCTGAAGTTCGCACTACATAAACAGTGTACCGTACTACAGTTACAAAATACAGAACAATATGACCCGCCTGTATTCCTTATAGGTTATAGACAGAGATCACAATGTTAGCAATTACATAATTACTCCTCCCCCCCCCTATTTTGATTTCTTAAAATGTAATTCCAAGATGCAGGTTGATCTTATTTGAAACCTATTTTATCCTTGATACATTAAAGTTTGGAGTATCTTTGATCCTCAAAAAAACACCATGCAGTATTCTTTCCACATTTAAAAGTACATTATTGACAATATTGTTTAAAGGAAAGCGCCTGTCTGAATTATTTCTTCTAGTGAGCAGAAATAAAACATTCTATAGACTAGGGTATAACTGAAGTGTCTTACGCTCTGACCTTAATATGTATTTATTTAATGCAATCCCTAGAAACACCTTTCAGGGAAAACTTTCAATAATTTTAATTAGGCTAAACAAAATAATATGTGTTTCAGGTAACATATGGTGTCCAAAAATAATAGAGTAGCTCGGTAGGCAAATAATTTTATTTTTGTTTTTATGTTTTATTTTCATGGATCAATATAATGCTTTATAACAAATTGTATAGTGCATTTCCATACATGTATAACAATGGCTATTAATTTGTCAAAAATAGGGTCAGACTCCCAAAACAGGAAGGAAGTACATTTTAATGAGTGACTGTACATGTGAGCTTTGCCAGGTTGATAAATCAATTTTGGATTTAGGTGATAACATTTCTAGGGTTGTCAGGAAAAATCTAGGGTATAGGTCAAGATACATGAAACATACATAATCTTGTTTTGACCTTTAACCCTTTCACCTCTAGGTAACTTTAGTGGACTCTACCATGCATTTGTTGGGATGAGTCCATTATGGTCTACAGTGGTGAAAGGGTTAAGTATTATATAACTACAGATCTAACTGTTGTATGAATTTGACTAGTTTGTTATTAATTCATATTGATGAAAATTGGTCTCCATTATTATCAGTTTAAGATTTTTTATTTTTTTTAAATCATTTAAGCTATTCTATTAATGTTAATAAAATTAATTTATACTTGTGGATCACATTCATAGTAGCTATATATATATATAGTAAGTAGCTTAGCCTACTTGAAATTGATAAACAGGTCAGAGATGTGTCAAGTGGTTTAATTTCGTTAAAGCTGACATAATGGTGCAGTGCAGTGAATATGACGCTGTCTGCCTTGACATCAAGTTATCACGGGGTTGACAATTATGTGGGTTAATTTCAGCTTTTATTTGGAGACCTAATAAATAACGCATTATCCACAATTGCTAATTTAAATACTGTAATGCTAATCATTTATAGTAATTTCATTTAATTTCAAAAGAAAAATAGTTCAGTAATTATGCATATTGTATAGAAGGTTTTATATATATATATACATGTTGTAAATTATTTGTACAAGTACGGGAATAGCATACAGTATTAGTTGATATATTTTGTAAATTTTCTAATGTACCCAATTTCGAATTATTTCAACTTTCATGTATGACCATCAATTCTTTACACACATGTATACATGTATATCATCAATTTTGTTTTGAGGGAAAAGACAAAATGTAAGTCTGTGTCCTATTCCATTTGCGTTTCACAAATAAAATACATTAAAACCTCAGTATAATGCCCCTCATTTACTGCGAACATATTTCAATGTCCCTTTTTCTTGTTTTCTTAAGAATTCCTTAATTTATACCTTTCCCTTAATTTATCACCAAACCCCTTTACAACGCCAAAATTTCCCTAGACAAATGTCGGCAGCATAACAAGGTTTTGCAGTGTGTGTAAATCGGTGTCTAAAATTCGAGTACAATGTGTAATCAAGATGTTGGATGGAAGAATGGGCAATCAGATGTATGGACCGACGAAAATAGCAAACACTTAATGCTTTCTGTGGAAGATCCCGATTCCCTTACAGAACGTTGCGAGGTCATAAAAGTTTAATTTTTATACATTGTCTCTTGGACTAGGAATAGGACTGGTGTAGGTTTCAAACCGAAAGCATCGATATATTTTACTCATCTTGTCTGTCTGAGTTTGGATTAATGGAAACTTGTAAAAATCTCTCACTTATTTCCTAGGGTATTTTAACTCATTCATCCCTGAAGACACATTTGAACTATTCCAATTCAAAGGTTGGAATAGTTCATTATGAAATTTCAGGGGTGAATGAGCTAAACAAAAAGGAAAGGACACTAAAATAGCTGATAGCTGTACATGGCACTAAGACTGCATATGCCTATGTAAACTTATCAGTGCTTTCAGTCGACCTTTGACCTTTAGCAATTTCAGAAGTCAAATAAAATTTTCTGTAAAATTTGGAGTCAAAACACCTGTCAGATAGACATGTTCTTTCAAAACCAAGAGTCAAAACTCATTAAGGGGAGTCAAAAACATATTTGCACGGGTCGGTTGAAAGCCTTGCTTATACAGCATTTCATTGATTTAGTAACCAGTCATCGAGAACACACATGATTGTGGTATATAATATAGTAGGATTTTATTGACGTTTTATCAGCAGTTAATCACACGCTAGTTTGTCCTGTATCTAAGTTTAGTACACATGATATAAGAACATTTAATCTGTTCCAACTATAAAGAAAGCACTGCTCCAATAATATAGTGATATTTGTAGAAGAACTTATAGCCAGTTAAACACATATAAAACATGCTTGTACATTGTACTGGCGAACAACTACAGTATATAGCTAATTGTTTCATGGTTGATGGTTGGGATATACATGTACTTCAACGACTTCATTATGTCGCAGTGCCACTGTGCATGATAGCACGCCTCAACTAATTGGGCTTATCATGTGCATAGGTGTTAGTTGGCTTCACCCGTCACTTAAACCATTAGTACAATTACACATTAGATACAGAAGTTGTGGGTTGTGATTTTTTCAAAAACTCTATGAAACATCAGTACCCGGTAGTATATGGACATGTACTATTACTTTTGATGGGACAGTGTAAGACATTGTCTCCAAAACTTTACAATTTTTAAGTTAATTATCATTCCTTATTCCTGATGTATTCATTTGATTATACATGTACTTATTTTAAATTTCTTTTGTTGTTTTTCATATAGGGTGGTTGCACACCTTGGAGAATATGTGTAGTTTTTGCAAGCAACTGGGATTAAACCATTGTCAAAGTAAAGAATATGCATATCAATCCCAAAATAGGAACATGTAATACGAAATTTTCCTTTTGCTCACAAAATATTACTAATCAGAGCAAACTATAGTCTCCTATCTTCAGACAAATTTTAGTGCATGTGGCAATTGAAAGAAGGGCCATAACTCTGTATATATATATATATAGCAGGACATGATACCAGATTTTATTATTTGACACTCTACCATTCAAAGAGGTAATCACACACCAAATTGGGTAAATGCAGGTGGCAAAGCATGAGCTGTGTCACAGAAAAAGTATTAAATGCACTGACATAATGGAGTGCAATTGACCACCTAAAGTCACATTTGAACCTTACCATATCAAAGACTGGGCAAGTCAAGTTTAAAAATGTAGGGCTAAGTGAGTTAAATCTCCGGGCCCCCCAGTGTAATAAGAAGGAAGTAGTTCACTGGGGCTGGTACCTGCAGTACCAGACTTTCTTGTTGGACACTCTTCCCCAGGGCCAAAGAAAAATTCCCTCTCACCAAAGCAAGTAGAGCAACTTTATACAATGCACATCCTTCATACTACAACCCTCTTTTCCAAGTCTTCGCCCTCAAAGACAACCATAACATAGAATCTTTTGCTCCTCGCCAAGGGTTCTCTATTAACTTGAATGGTCAGACTTCCACAGAGCTAAAGGGAATTCCTCTCTAGCCAAATCTAGTAAGTATATAAAGGGACTTTGACACTATATGAAAAGGCCCATCCTTAAGACCATGCAGTAGTCTCCATGGGGACTATATATGCGCAACTGCCATTCCCCCCATTTCAAGGAGTTTGACAATGCGAGTTGTTAATTACAGGGTCTAGAAAAACCATGATATGATGATAAACATGCAGTAGTGCATTATATATAATACCATGTTTTGGAGATATATCTCATAATTTTGGACCACCAAAATGTGCCATCCTCTGTAGTTGACTGTAGCATCACATATCTATGACAACATTTACATAGATATATACATGAGGTGTGTACAAGTGTTGAAAACTAATTCCAATTTTTGTAAATCTCAAGCTGCTCCAATATATATGTTTTCAGTAGTATTCTTGCTTGGTGTATGCATGTGTGGCATATAAAAAACATACCTAGGACATATGCATGTTTTATCACACTTGAGTAATGTCCGTTACAAACTGCTATAATTTCATTAAATCGACCAAATCAAACAATCCATGACAACAGTAGCATAAATAAAAACAAAAAAACCTGGAAATATTTCTAGGATGAAATAGATTATTATTTAAGTTTTGTCGTTTTCAGGGTCAAAGACTTCATTGAACGAGTAAGGAAAGTACAGAAACCATATTGAGGCGGTCGTCTGTGACTAGGAATTGAATTGAAGTTCACTTGATTAAAGCGTCTGTCTAAAAGTCTGAAGTTATGGGTTCAAATCCCGGTCTTGCAATTATATTTTCCTTTCCAGTTTAAAACAGTGAAATCACTGTGACATAACTACTGTTCACACTCTTCCCAAATACAGGGTATGAAAACTTCTGAAATGGTTTGCGATTAGAAATGACCTCCTTGTTTTTTTTGCAAGACATCAAAGTTAGGGTTAAAATATGTCATAAATTACAAATTCTGACCCCTTTATATAGCAAGCCTCTAACATTCTGAAGGTCAAAAGCCATTGTAGGAGGTTATATAATCCCATTTGGTGCTAATCTGAAACCCTGGACCACTCATGTTAGTTTTATGAAACCTTTTTGTATACTAAACTTCCTTCAACTGCATGGTTGCTATATCTACATTAGTAATAGTCAATGAATGTGAATAATATGGAGATAAATTGGCAGCATACTTCACAAAGTCATGCTTTTAACTATCGGCTAAAAATGTATCAACAGAGAAAAATTCACTGGGAGGAAAAATAAAAAGTATTCTGGGGGGAAAATATTTTATTTCGAACATAGAGGTCACTGACAAATCATTCGAAATCGAATTCACGATATTTGCAAATACCACTGTCCAAATTTATATAAGTCTGTTTCTATTTATACTTTATACAGGAAGTATCCAACAGATTGTGTAAATAATCTGAAAGCTCACAGGCTCCTGTCCAGTGTCTGAAGTTTGTTTACATAGTTTGGTGATCTAGATAGTCTGGTTGGGATATCGACGGTTTAGATACCACACGTTTGACCAGGCGATGCTACTTTGAATTGTGAAGCATTTTGTGAATTAAATGCTTCATAACAGCATTATATTTAGACATACCTATATGTATATAAGCGTAAACTTATGACAGATACTTCTTTGCAATCAACATCAATATGATCAGAGTTCGACATCTCACCCCCCCCCCTTTCCTCCCTCGTCAAAATACCTGCATGCAATATTTTAAGTACATAAATAAGTGCAATTTAAGGATCATCAACTTACTTTCTTTCTCATGGTCATATCCTACCACGACAAAGTAGTCGGCCAAGCGAGACATCGCACAAAGTACCGGGAAATCGCTTCGTGGCTTCCCGATTCCATTACACAGTCGCCATCTTGTTTTTCCAATAACTGTCAGCACAGCTGCCGCACGTTATTCACATTTCCGGAATAATTGGACAAAGGGAAACAACCCGTACATCGCATCGAATTCTGGTGGTGTGGTGAGCTCTCGAGAAATAACAAGTCGAAAGGGTTTATTGATAAATCAGTCCTGAAAATAAATAAATGAATTTTGCATCAGCTTAGCTTACTTACATATAAATTTCGTCGACGTACGACGTTTTTTCTGGATTTCTGACATGTTTACTTTGAAGTCATATAGCCACACAAGTCTACCTGCAAGTTGATGCTGTTCGACCGCCCTTTGCAGTATCGCCGTAAATGTAAATGTAAAAGTCATCGTGTATTCTTAAAGTCGCTGAAAACAAAACCATACACAAATTTAATTTTAAAGTATTATTCGAACCATTTTCTGACCGTGTACCAACTTGTGGTAGCGTATATACATTTGTATTTCAATCAAGAAAAAGTTTTTTTGTTTGGTTTTGTTTACTTAACCCCAAAAGTAAAAAGAATTGCACTTAAAATTACTATTTTACAATACTGTTCTTGTAAAAGTCATGAGAAGATAAGGTTCCAGTGAAGAAATATAGACCAACTAGGTTTTTCATAGATTTCTTGATTCAATTAAAAGTTTTTTCAGTCCTCCAAGTCGAAATCGCGACAGATATTGGAGATAATGAGATGAAAAAAATAAATTAATAAAATCGGTAATGATTAAAAAAAAAATTCAATCATGATGGCATCTGTGTTTATTTTACTTCTGCTTCCCGCACTGCATGGACGACGCCGCAGACCGAACGCTAAAAATTAAATTAAAAAAGTAACACTCTAAAACTGTCTCAGATTTCTCGGGAGGGGTTTAGAATTTTAGTTTTTAGGGGGCGTGGTGGGGGAGGGCATTTTCGGGGCGAGTATGTCCACACTGTTGGAATTACTTCTTTGCCCCATATACAGATCATGGTACATACCATTAAATGAATGTTTCTACGTCCTTTCGGCGAGCTAGCGCCAAAATAGATATTTGCGTTGTGTTGATATATGCCAGTCGCTCAGTGGAGCGAGACATATACAGATCATGGACATACCATTAAATTAATGTTGGACCCCACTTTCCAGAGTTCCTTTATTTGCCGATGGATGTTGTTAAAGATGTATTTATGGGGTGGGGGTAGAAGTAAACGATGCATTTTGGGGTTGAAGTGGGAGTGAGATTGGCGATATATCGCACTGAAGGCGTGAGCGAACTTGAAGAGATTTTGGACTAAGGAAGGAGAGAGAGAGGGGATATAGGGGACTGAGGTGGACCCTGAGGTAAGATTGAGTGGAGGAATTATTTGAATGTAAGTGCGCAGGGACAGGATAATTTGTTATAGTAGTCGATGTTTAGACATAAAACCAGTTTAAATCCAAACATCGCTGCCGCCATCATTATTTTTTCCCTGTGTGTGAGTTTGGCCGTCGGGTGAAGAGGGAGGAGAAAATGAAAAGAGGCGTGGACAAAATGATGAGTGGTATCAAAATCCGGAAAGATAAAGGTATTCAATAGGTCTGATGAAAGCAATATTAAGAACGTTTCCAAAAAATCTGACTGTCTTTTTATAAACTTGACGCCTCCTTTCAAAACTTGTGGATCGGCGGCAATGGTAACGCCGTCTTTTATCTCATCCCAGGCTGGGCGGAAATAATGGATTCTAGTTACAAACGTAATTCGATGTTATTTAAACAAATTCAAAGTATGAATGAATTTTCAATTCTATCAACATCCGAATGCGAAATACTGTGCTACTTTTCCCATACAACGTGACGTCATTGTAATTATGACGTCATAATTCAACGGTATCACAAGCGAGCCAAAAGGATGGCTGTTTGGTTGAATGAAATACTTTCAATCGCAATGATTATGGACCTTACATAGGCATAAGATTCAGTCATCATGGACCGATTGTCACTGTCAAGACGTCCAAAAATAGCTGAGAAGGAAAAATGTCTACCGGCAGGGGACGGTTTGCCATCTTGGTCAACTCTACCACTGGATGCCAAATTTCCAATGGTCCCAAATCCAAAAGGGTCGATGGTGTTTTGTTCCACCAATCTCTGTAAAACGGTAAGGAATCAATTGTCAAACCATGATGGTAGGTTATAATTTACTCTATGCTAGGCAAGTGCCAGTTTATGTTTTTAATGTTATTAGCTGGGGTTTGGGTTTGGATGGGGCATTTTTTCGGCATGTAGAGTAGTTAGGCCCACTACGATTGTCCCCGATATTGTTTAGTCTTTGTCACCTGACAATAATTAACATTAGCCTTAGACAGATTCGGAAAATAGGCTGTAAAGATGTTTAATATCATATTTCATTAAAGAGTTGTGTTTGATTGATATGAAATGTTACATAGATATCGTGAGAGAGAGTGATGTGCCAATAGTCTGTCGCGTTACATTATTTTCAACATTGGGTTCTATGATAGGCCTTTCTTGCCATTTTCAAACTATAATTTTTCAAACTTCGATAATTTGGCGCATAGCTAGAAAATTATCGAGCGCATCTTTTGACGAAGATTGGAATACAAACTGTTTTAACCAAAAGAAACACCTGTCGCAGTTTAAGAAACTCGCTCATCCCTGTTTTTCATTATTTTGAGCACTTTCCCAAAGGAGGA
>JAUMHH010019495.1:0-10774 GCA_032359455.1 Chlamys rubida | reverse complement strand
TAGCTACTTATATGATATATTCCGTCGTCACTTACTTGTGTAGATAATATTTAAAGACTACATACATATAAATGATTCCTAGCTCCTGATAAGGCAAACGGTGTGTTGGATGCTATCTAAATGGAAATGTTTTTTTACATAATTTGTTAATCTAGTGACTGTAAATAATATACTTTTTATTATTAAATTGATCTTAAGAAAATTTGATGAACACCTATATACAACCACGGAATTAGATTATCTAAGTCCGTGATACAACACAAAACAATTGATTAAAAATTGAGTCAAATTAACGAAGGCGCACCGCACCCCTTTCTTTACAATATGTAGATATACGATTGGAATTGACAAAAAATGCACCGGTACAATAATTTATATTCAAATTGAGCAGCAACCCGTGTTTTATTTACTCCCAGTCATACAACTTGAAACGTTTTTATTCTTTATGTAATCCAAGGAATTTAGCACATAATAAATATATACACCACCTCTAAGAATACTGCACTTAGGGAGAACCTGTCCGTTCAAGTCTCACAAAGATTAATAATTTATCAATAAACCACCTAATCAGATATATAATGTGCTTAGCATGGTCCAGCATTATTTGCCTCGCTTCCATCTGTCGAGTGATGCAGTTGTACCGATTGTAGTTTGCATATAATGTGACTCAGTGACAGTATACTTACGCATTTCATTTATTTATATTTTTCTTGAAATTGATCCTTATAGTAATATATACGTCTCTGTTTATACATTTCCCCGTTATCTCGCCCAGAGACGTATAATGTATTATACGTCTCTGTCTCGCCTGAGGACATTGTTGTTAAATTGAAAATTGGAAGACACATAATCTACACCAAATGTCCAATTGCAATCTACATACTAACTGCAGGTACCCCCTTGCCCACCTGCTGACATCCCTTTGATGTCATACCTGTACACAGGTATACAGGTGTGTCTTGGACCTCCTGCTGTCAGCACTGGACACAGGTGTTTAGTGTCATTTACCTGTACACGAATTTCACACCTAAGTATGCTTAGGGAGTGGATCGAGATGATTTTCATTATTTAACCAAGATGTTAAATTATATATAAAGCCATATTAAAGTATATACGTTTGAATCTCATAATTCAATTATATTTTCGAGATAAATGTAATCACGGAATTAGATTATATAAGTTCGTTATCTGATTTAGCATCGCATACATAGGTACTGTAATATTGTATACACTTAAATGTGTAACTGTTGATAGTTTGCTGTATATTTGAATTGTAGACCTAACATAAGGAAGACACCATGTCGTCAATTTGTCATTAAACGGTGATTCTAATAATAGTGACATTTAAAACAACAGACACCAACGTTGAAGTTATTTTGTAAACATCTTTCAGCGATATATTTCCGTATTTTTGGACCGTAGAGGTACCACAGTATATAACTTTGCAATATAAGTATTCCGGCACAGAAACTGGTCACGAAGTAGTGCTGTTCAATGACGACATGATTGGATAAGTTCTCACTGTAGAGCAGAGACATATAAAGTACATACGTCTCTGTGTAGAGTAAAGCAAATGATTGCAAAATGACTTTCCAGCTAAAATTAAGAAATATCTTTGATCCACAACATGGAGACTATTTCTGTTTAATATCCCTTAAATTCGTTAATTTGATAAAAAATCCCATCAGTGCTCAGAATCAGGACATGCAATGCTACCCTAATGGCTATTGCAAATAAATTCTCTGTCTGGAAATTCTGGCAAATTTTATATGGCTGGATACCATCTACATAATCTTATCTTCAGCATAATCTGATTCCTCAAAACTAAAACAAATATTAATTCGCAATCTGACGCTGTTTAACCATGGCTGTCCTCGACATCGCCTATTCCTTCGATGGTGACCGCTACAGGCGTTGAACTTGTGACGTCACAGCCGACAGGGGCCAATTCACCGCGAGTTACGATTATGCTAATTAGTAGAAGAAGGCCAGGTGAAAATCCTACACTTTACACGTCGATATCTCGGTATCGGGATGACCGATTTTTATGCCGTTTTCGACATTTTTGTTTTTGGATCATATAGAATAATTCTATATTCATTTCTATTTTCGTTCAGGGTACACTTTAACTCAACACACATAATTATAATAGTGCGATCTTTTCAGCGTCATTTAGTATTGCTTGTCATTACAACATGAGGAACAAAACAAAGACATTGTCCGGAAAAACACATTGGCATGATATAATTTTAGTTATATATTCACAGGACAAAGTTACATGGTATAAATATATTTCCTCTCTCGTAACATTCCAAACTCCCACCTAACTACCAAACTCTATAGCAACAGGACAACTTTCAATTTCAAGTTGATTTTCCCTTCCTCGGTAGTGACAAATCAGCCTGCTATCTCGCTACCAAAATCTATGACAACGTGACAACTTTCAATTCAAGTTAACTATCCTTTCCTCATTAGTGGCATACCAGCCGCCCGTCTCACTACCAAACTACGTGACAACTTAAATTTCAACTTCTCTTTCCTCACTAGTGAAAAACCAGCCGCCCGTCTCACTACCAAACTACGTGTCAACGTGATAAATTAAATTTCAAGTTTCATTTCCTCAGTATTGACAATGACAGACCAGATTTTCATCATCTCACTACCAAACTGTAGGACAATGCGATTACTTTAATTTTTATTGTTAACTTGAATTTCCTTAGAGGTTACATCCCCTCCCATCTCTCTGACAACGCAGCAATTATATAATCGTATGTTAACTTTCCTTGCAGTAGTAGTAAATCTCTGCTGATGGCGTTTATAGCTAGATTCGATATCTGTGAGCCTTTTCTAAGTAAGAGTCCGAGTTTCCGAGAAGACATTTTCCGGTCGCCATCATGACCTGATTTCCTAATTTCCACCAACGATATGTCAGTGTCAGTGTGATCCAAGTTTTTTTGACAGGAGATATCATGACGGGTACCACATGCGGTGACAGGAGATATCATGACGGGTACCACATGCGGTGACAGGAGATATCATGACGGGTACCACATGCGGTGACAGGAAATAACATTACGGAAATAACACGTGGTGGCAGGAAACAGGTCGCCTTTTGGGGGACTTCGTTTATGATATCTTTCCCCTTTGTTGTCCTGCTACCGTCGGTTCAGATCTTGTTCTTGTATGAAGATAACATGGCATATTTGACCCTATTGTCTTATAAATATCTAACATTAAACTAAAGTTGGGCAATTTAATTTTTTCTTGCATATTTATAACCCTATTTATAACCATATTTATAACCATATTTATAACCATATTAACCATAACCATATTTATAACCCTATGTATAAGCTTGAGTTAGGTACCTTGATCAGTTGTTGCACCTTTGTTGTTCAAAATCGTTGTTTGTACGAATATAAGCAAACATGACATGTGTATATGCCCGAACTTTTAAAAATTTCATACCCATAATTGATTTTACATGCATTTCTACAGCCTATTTGTCAATACAGCTCCTGAAACAGGTTTAAACATATGTATTGTGTACATGGTAGATGTTTCATGAATATTTATTCAAACAAACTGGAAACGGCCCCGCCCTCCTTTATAAGGAGTTTGTGTATGGTTGTAGTGGTATGTGGCGAGGTCCACTGTTTACTCAGATCTTCAGATTTCGCCGGTACATTACTGGCCATCGATACTCTGTATGTAACTGTAAGTCATACTAACATAAACCGGCTGGGATATCTTCTTCCTCACACCGGATCACAGGTGAACACTAATCCCCATAAAGTAACTCCGTATAACGTTATTAGCTAAGATACCACATACAAACAACACCAGTATGTTAGACTACAAAGATGGAGACACAGTACAAGAAATATTTTCTATGTATTAACCATAGCTACAAAGATGTAGCCACAATACCAATAGTATAAATACTCTGGATGTACACCATAGCTACAAAGAAGTAGCCACACTACCAGTAGTATAAATACTCTGGATGTAAACCATAGCTACAAAGTTGAAGTCACAATACCAGTAGTATAAATACTCTGGATGTAAACCATAGCTACAAAGAAGTAGCCACAATACCAGTAGTATAAATACTCTGGATGTACACCATAGCTATAATGATGTAGTCACATCACCAGTAGTATAAATACTCTGGATAGAAACCATAGCTACAAAGTTGTAGTCACAATACCAGTAGTATACATACTCTGGATGTACACCATAGCTACAAAGATGTAGCCACAATACCAGTAGTATAAAAATTCTGAGAATCATAGCTACAATAATAATCATAATATCGTTATTATAAATACATCAAGTTTACACAGAAATGCTAAGATGTAGCTACAAAACCAGTAATTCAATTATTCTAAGCATGAAATATGATAATTGTGCAAGAGCTTCAGGACATTAAAATGATAAAAAGAAATTAAATATGGGACTTTTTAAATAACACGTACATATGTATCCTCTTTGTATGCATCTAGGAATATGTTACGGGACTGCAGACGCCTTCTTTTTGAGCACCAAAATATATGACACTAATAAGCATGGAGTACATACACCTGCACAGCAATCAAAATCGGTACCTGTGTACATATTTTCTTCAGCGTCAATACCACATTATAAATCATATTTTACACAACAATAGATTGAATCATAGCAACAGACTCGTTAGAGTGCATGTTGTGTCTTGTGTGTTACTGCACAAGACACACCTCAAACCAATCAATCATTGAAAGAGTGTGTGTTTTTTTTTAAATAAGCATGTGACCGACCAATGGCGTTGAAGCATTGTCAATTGGCGTTTAATTTCTATGTGGTTTTACAGCATTCAATAATGTGACCACCATTATGCGTCCGCCATTGGGATTTACCTGGCTAAAAAAGACAGATCGGGAGCATTAACTTTGAAAGCAGAGATCTGCAGTAAGATAGTATATAATAATACGATCAGAATACAACTGCGACAATTACATGTACATAATCAGAAGCGCAGTTCCATTTGGACACTTAAATGGTTTTATACAACTTAAGATCAACAAACTCCCAGACCTAGCTGTAAGGACAAATAATATTAAACCTGCAAATGATTTGAAACACAAGCCAGGTTAAAACCCAATAAACCCCCTCTACTGGGTGATTCCATTTATCGTGATATAAATTAGAAAGCTTTGAAAACCAAAGATGATAAAAAACAAGAGTATAAGTGTGTCCAATCTTCGTAAAGTAATTTTCGACATACAAATTGTTGAAAATGCGACACATCAATTACTTTGGAATAATTTACAAACCAATTAGAGAAATTGATAATCGAATAGCAATTAAAGATTCACAACCATAATTACATAAATTAAACAAAAAAATGTCAACTAGAAAAACCAGACATTTGTAATGATTTACTACTTTTTTTCCATTATACAAAACTTGATCGCAGCTGGACAAGCAATTTCGACTTCGAAATTCTTAGAAGCAGTAACAGACAAGAAGAAGTCTACCTAGAGTGGGCTATAACTTAACACAGCCAGACAGGCTACGGGAACAGGAACGTCACAAAATGATAAAGGGTTTATAAACCTATGGAAAGATATACATGTTTCAGCACCGCATAGCAACAGTGGTAACTCCTAAATGACCTCCCCACAACAATCCAGGCTATGGCTGAGAAACAATCATTTTATTATTAGAGCTTTGAAATTATGAAACAATCTCCCAGTATAAACATATTTAATAACAGACTAGATACTATATGGCATAATCAAGAATTTGACACAATTATCTGCAACATTTTAAAAGTAAATCAATATAGCTTACAATAGAGTCGAGTGTGCTGTTTCTTCACTGCAAACCTGCACCTGTGACCACTTTTTAAGTTGAAGATAGATAACTCTATCTGATGTTCTATGTATTCACTATTGCTACCATGTAGCTTATAAATATGGAGAGCATTTTTCGAATTGATTTATGAATAAAGTTTGTAGAAATTGATTCATGAATGAAAATTGTAGATATTGATAAATAACTCTAGTGTTAAAATGGCTGTAAGTGTGAGTAATTGAATCAACACGCTTGTCAATAATAATAATATCTACTGCTGAGGTTAGCTTTGAACATTGGTGCCCTTTTCAAAACTGATATGGGACAGAAAACCGTTCGGAATAAGTGAAAGATTCATTTTGATATTTCTTAAGTAAGTCAGGTGTAAAAATTACTTATATGGATTTCTTTCTAGCCCGTCAGATCCGCTGACCGTTAGAAATTGTCTGACGGTTAATAACGTGTGCTGAAGGTATGCCAGGCGTAAAGTCTCAAGAGTTTGAAATCTCATGTAAACGAGACTTCAGACTGCTCTCTACATCTCATCCTGGCATGAATTAGAGAATGACAATAATGATTACCGCTATACTGAACGAATACAATCTTCCTAATGAATAAGAAAAATCTTCATGGTGCTAGGTGACATATACAATGGACGTGGTCAATAAAGTTCGTCCTTATCTAATTGGACATGGCAATGTTTTTGTTACCTATCCTGGTTCACTATGTCCCAATGAGAATGACAAGTCTGCTGAAAAATCTTGCCAATGAATTCAACAAAGATATTATCATCTAGCTGTAACTCAACTATTCCCGTGATTTCATCCGCAATACGTGCATTTCATCTTAGTGTTAGTGGTGTTTTTTCACCGAGTATGCTTCAAAATAGTTAACAACCGTGTATAATTTCGTTTTTCTAAAATTGGATCGGCTGAGCAACCAGAACAGCAAGCGATAAAATGTTGTTCATAAGGATTCTTATGAAGTTTCGGAACCCAAAAACAAACAAGACCTGTCCGATCTTTTTTATTAATCGGTGTTCAGATTGTATTACAAAGCACGATTAGGCTAGCTAGCATTTTATCTTTCAAACAGAACAAAGAAAATGTACAGGTAGAGTTTCGTTGGTTATCAAGCTAACCTAGTTTTTAAGTACACAGAAATGTTTGCCAATACGCACCAAGTTATTAAATGCTTTTTCTGCCGACACCACTACATAGTCATACGTGGTCTGGACATCGAAGTCAAGAAATGCACGTATTTCTAATCTTAATTTTACGGTCAACCAACTCCAGAAGTGAATCCAACACAGCAAGCTTTCATTGTGGCCATTGAGTGGCACGGTCTTTTACAGAATACATCATCTCAAAGGTCTCCGGATACTTCGTGATAAGCTCTCGTACATTTGTTATGGATGCTATTAAGATCGTTGGTTACTAATTATAAGTGTCCAGCTGGACCCTAGTTCTAGACCAACGTGCTGAAGGAGGGTTACTAGTATTCTGTGGTCCTCTGAATTCAGCTCTTCTAGCGTTTGTTTGTTGTTAAAAGCTTGGAAGCTATTGGTCCAGAACATATGTCAAAGTAACAGAGATCATACTAGTATCACATACCATGGACAATAAAGGTTCTGTAATTCAGGGGTTCTAAGCTTCTGTGGAAAAAAATCATTTTCCTTTTGTAAAAAAACTGATTAAAATCCTGTCAGTAATAAGTACACTGCAGGTTTTACTGTTTTTAGCTCTGCATTTCAAAATGTTTAAAAACCCTTACGTGTGTGAAAATTCAAGCACATTTATAAGATCATGAAATTAAAATCATCACATTTACGATACGGCTAAGCAATTAAATAAGCTATCCGTGTTGGTCATGTTGTACACTGTAAGTTATGATCACGGTAAGTATTGCATGCAGCTAAACAGTAGGAATGAAGAGTATGATTTTTAGCTTATAATTAAATATATATCAATTGATTTTTTCATTTTTTTTTCATTGATGATTTTTACATCCATGGTCTTACATATTCAACTACAAATTTATTTCTGGTGTAATGCTAATATAAGACTGTAACACATGTTCTTTTCTGGTGTGTACATTTTATTTCTGGTGTAATGCTAATATAAGACTGTAACACATGTTCTTTTCTGGTGTGTACATTTTATTTCAATGCATATGAAGAATCATGATCTACTGTATATGCAATAAAAGTACATTTTACAGTTCTGAGAATTGTCACAATTAACTCATTTTGTTTCAATATATTTGACATTTAAATCACAGTACTTAAGATTTCTGGTCACCATAGACGAGGGACATTATCATTAATTAGAGGAAAATGAAGCCAAATCTTCAACAAAATACTTCAAAATTCAATCTTTCTATATTACACCTCAACTTATAAATCCCCGACAAGGGAGATCATCAATGCACGTTATCAGTTTCACCCTTATCATGACTGTAACTGGTAGCTTTTTGAAGTGTACAAACTACAGAACACCATTTACTCTTACATGACAGCCTTATAAATAACATTGAGCAAACATATTTCACATGATTAGTAAAATTGTCCAACATGGGGCAAAAAATATCACAAGGATGTGGGCAAATTCGACATGAGCAGTTCAAAGTATTTTTTCAAATTTTTAACGTTTTACAGAATATTTTTCCACAGTTAATAACATTACCCTAGCCAATCCCACAATGATTAATGATATGTCATTTCAGAAGAGAATTTCCATCCACAATCAAACCAACAGAATAGATAGACCTGACTAATCCAACCATTTCCCAGTTATGTCAAGAAAAAAACCCATAAAAACATCAAATAAATACTAAACAGGGTCACGTGAATCTAGGCCATTGCTGCACACTGTGGCATTATACTTCAACCCCTGTCCTTGTTTAATCAATATTCCCCCTTAATGCAAAATACTCATCAATATCGATGACACTTATCCAAAGCAAATCAGAAAAACATATTCTTAATTCCAGAAAAAGTGGTGGTTCCCCTAAAATCAGGGTTAAAACCTGTAATCAATTGATTTGGTACAATAAATACAGGAAGTTCAGTCCAGTGGAAAAAACTGCTTTAACAAACACATTCAAACTATACCATGATTGCAGAGAAATGTTCACAATTACAATTTGAAAAAAAAAAGTCAACAGCACATATGTTGACTTGGGAATCAAGTAATAACATTTTCCCAGTAAGGAAATAAAAACAAAAAAATGAAAGGGAGAACACTCTTGTTAATACACCTCAATTTTCAACAAATGATTTTGCTAAATATCAAGCTACATCTTAACTTCTATTTATTCTATAAATATATAAAGTCTATACTATACTATGGTCCTAACTAAGAGTGAATCACAATAGCAGTAGTTCACACACGAGTACAATCAAGTGATAACTACTGTTCTCAATTCCGATTTATTAATTAATTTTTGGTAAAATTCAGAGCAAAATATTTTTTCACTTCAGTAACTGATGTTTTAACATGATTCAGCAATTAGTGCAATTTCATCTCGTCCATTCCTCGTAAAATATTATATAAAAAAATTGGCATTATTTAAGTTCAAAATTACCTCTAGGAAGCAATGGTGTAATTGTACTGATGAATTATTAGAATTCCTGATTCTTTTAGAATTAAATGTTCATTTTTCCTGTACTTCCTGTTAAGAGGTTAAATTTTCTAAACAAAAAACGTTTCATAACTCTACAAAATAAACAGCCCAATAATACATTATGAAGGGCTAATTACATTTGTATAAACACCCGAGTGACTGACAGCAGAGCTGACCTCTGAACTTCACTGACCTTGTGAAGCTAACCTGTGACCTTGGGACCTGTACAAGCAGTAGTAATGGGTGTGATCTATATGTATAGCTGTACATATCTACCAACCAATCACTGAGGGGGCGTCCATACCATGATAGCAGCAAAACATCGCCAAGACATCATTATGGAAATGGCCAATCAAAAAACACATCATGGATTTGAATAAGTACCAACCCCTGATTGGCTTCTCTCTGCTGTGTATGCTATGGCACACAGACATCAGTTATTTACAGAGATTGAAGGGTGAGAAAGTTCAACTATCATGTCCAACATGCTCCTCAAATCCCTCACTCTCTGTGACGAGGGCACGCTCCAGGATGACACGACCTTCCTTATAGCGCTGGTTGTCCTCGGTGGCAAACTCATATATCCAGCCTAGCTTGGCATCGCAGTTCTTGCAGGACACGTCACGGACCATGTGTCGACCAGTGAGCATAACCCGATCCTGTACCTCGCTGTAGTTGAGGTTCACTACCTTGTTGAACAGGAAGGCTCGTCCTGTAGCACCTGAAGAGGAACAACAATATCATAAACATCACAGATACAAAAGCTGAGTTATATGGAGGAGTTCAATTTTGTAAAGTTTATGTGTTGTGTGTGAATTTAAACTATGAAGCTTAAATGTAAAAACAAGTCCTGGCAAACAATGCAAATCCCTCATTGTCAACAAGTCTGTTAGAGGTCATACCAGCATACAGTGTACCTATAGTTACATATCACTCTAGCAACTCCACATTTCATTATAAAAACATACCGGTATATATATTTCTTTTTCTAAAAGTAAACATTTAAGGTAAAGGGAAAATAAAAGTGATACAGATCTAGGTCCACCTACCCTGGACATAAATTTGAGGTATTTTCATGCTTGACTTTTGTAGTAAAACTTAATCAAAACCCATTTTAAAGAATTGCAAGAAAAATGACCAAGGTTTTCTATGTAACCATCACATATGACAGTGGCCGAAGCATCCCAAACACTAACAGGTTTGATGGATTATCATGTTCAGTTTTGAAAATATGCTTTTAACAAGAGGCCCATGGGCCTTAACGGTCACCTGATATATTTATACAGAGAGTCGATTTTGTTTTTAACATGAACAA
>JAUMHH010019484.1:0-10774 GCA_032359455.1 Chlamys rubida | reverse complement strand
TGATGGAGTGATGAACAGAGGACACTGGTGTTGATGGAGTGATGAACAGAGGACACTGGTGTTGATGGAGTGATGAATAGAGGACACTGGTGTTTATAGAGTGATGAACATATGACACTGGTGTTGATGGAGTGACGAACAGAGGACACTGGTGTTGACGGAGTGATGAATAGAGAACACTGGTGTTGATGGAGTGATGAATAGAGAAAGAGAACACTGGTGTTGATGGAGTAATGAATAGAGAACACTGGTGTTGATGGAGTGATGAATAAAGAAAGAGAACACTGGTGCTGATGGAGTGATGAATAGAGAACACTGGTGTTGATGGAGTGATGAATAGAGACAGATGACACTGGTGTTGATGAAGTGATGAATAGAGAACACTGGTGTTGATGGAGTGACGAACATATGACACTGGTGTTGATGGAGTGATGAACAGAGAACACTGGTGTTGATGGAGTGATGAACAGAGGACACTGGTGTTTATAGAGTGATGAACATAGGACACTGGTGTTGATGGAGTGACGAACAGAGGACACTGGTGTTGATGGAGTGATGAATATAGAACACTGGTGTTGATGGAGTAATGAATAGAGAAAGAGAACACTGGTGTTGATGGAGTGATGAATAGAGAACACTGGTGTTGATGGAGTGATGAACAGATGACACTGGTATTGATGGAGTGATGCACAGAGGACACTGGTGTTGATGGGGTGATGAATAAAGAACACTGGTGTTGATGGAGTGATGAATAGAGGACACTGGTGTTGATAGAGTGATGAACAGAGGACACTGGTGTTGATAGAGTGATGAACAGAGGACACTGGTATTGATAGAGTGATGAACATAGCACACTGGTGTTGATGGAGTGAAGAACAGAGGACACTGGTGTTGATGGAGAGATGAACAGAGGACACTGGTGTTGATGAGTGATGAACAGAGGACACTGGTGTTGATGAGTGATGAACAGAGGACACTGGTGTTGATGGAGTGATGAACAAAGGACACTAATGCTAAACATGTATGCCATGGCCTAAGTTCAAAGACACTGCATGCAAATTATGAACAAATATTTAGGGATGATATGAAATTTGAACTCTCTTTAAAATGTTTAAGATTCCATATTTGTTAAGTGTTTTAGATGAAAGTGTAGATTTTTTATACTTTGTGCAAAACATAAATATGTAGCTAAAATAAACAAGACCGAAAACACACAAGCTGACAGCGTTACCTCAAATCTGTGACAAACATAAATATTGATCGTGGTTAAGCTGAAGGCCTCCAGGGCACTACAGCCAAGGAGGGACAGAACGACGTACGCTACTCCACTTATTAATTACTAGGTCCCCAACTCATGTCGGAAATATCACTCAAAATAATTTTTGGACAATCACACAAACAGCTTAAAAGCACTCAGGTGTATGAATTAAGGATCTAGCTGATAATGAAGACGAAATGTTGTTATCGTCCAGTCAAAAGTAGGGCAAGGGAATTGCTGTGCTTTCCAGCTCATGATGGCACCAATATTAATTGAACAACACAATATTGAAAATAGATTATGCACTGGATTTGATTTTTAACTAAGACCAGGATGGAATATATGTGTTTCCACATTTCCTTGAAAATATAAGCACAGGCTATTTGTTTTGCTAGAAACCTGTTTTGTGTGTGAATTTATGGACAAATCTTACGTTGCAACTTCTATAAAAAGAAATTTAATCCTTTGATTTTAAAAACAAATTAGACAACTAAATATAGGGATATATAAAACACATACCGTTTATCTGGCCTACATAAGATATTCAGTTGCAAGTAATAATTTGGTGCGGCCTTACAACCTCAAACCAATTGAATCATTGCATACTTGACAAAATATTATGCTACATAAAAAATAAATACGATCAAAGTTACAGTAGAATTTTCCTATGTCAAAATAAGTTTGTTTGGATCATTGTCAATAAACTTTAACATATTAATGTTTACTGTAATACATTAAGATATTCAGATTATGCTTGTTAGTTTAAAATCTACCTTAGAAAGAAAATATTTACATTCAGTCAATGTTTACAGTAAAAGGAATGTGACTTTAAATATTGTGTGACCTTTACCTTATGACTTCTGTGATTGTGTGACCTTCACTTTATGACCTGTGAATTCCATTAATGTGTGATTTTCACCCTATGACCTGTCACTTCAATTAGCATGTGACCTTCACCTTATTTCCTGTGACACCAGTATTGTGTGACCTTCATCTTAAGACATGTGACTTCTGGTATTGTGTGAACTTCATCTAAATACTTGTGACTTCTTTCTAGTATCCCGCGACCTTCACCTTTAGACTTTTGAATTCTGGTGTTGTGTGACCTTCACGTTAAGGCCTGTGACTTCCAGTAATGTGTGACCTTCACCTTATGTTTTTTTTTCATATGCAATATTCTCTTTCCTATTGTATATATGGAAGCAATTATAAGTCAAAGAAATCCTAGACTTAATTCTCTTGGCATTTTTTTTTCAATAGGATTATATGATTACTCATAATTATCCATAATGAAGTTCTAACAATCAGAGATGAAAGTCAGTGAGCTTAAGGGGGAAAAGGCTGAAAATTAGATATCGTGTAATCCTTTACATGGAAGAAATAATTATTTTTTAAGATATTTTAGATGTTTTTTAGTGGGGAATATATTATGCAATGCTAATTTCCTTTACAATAACACAACAGGTCTGGGAGGCGAGGACACGGTCACTTTAGGGTTTGTCATTAAGGATCCCCGTACCACTGCCAAAAACTGTTATTAAGTTATTAATTGTTGGAAACATTTTTTTCTGTCATGACTATAACTTTGATAAAACATTTCTGAAAAGAAAACAATACCTTGTAGTACTTTTATGAGAAATAATAAAGATAAAATAAACAAAATATAATCAACAGCAGTGTTCCGCTGAGTGTAAAGAGTTCAGCGGGGCTAGACCAAGGTTCAAACATTGCACTTCAGATTGTTATACTATTGCTCCAACAAACTGAGCTACCTGGTCAACAGAAGTGTCCTGGCCCAACTGTGCTACTGTTATATCCAAAACGAGATTAAGGGGCGGTTACTGTATATTGGAAAAACACAAATTGGTTCCCAATGGCACCATGCAGGGTAATAGGTGTATAGGCATAATAGAGAATTATAATGGTGAGGATATATTTGTGGCCTTTAGGTTGAAAATTAAATTACTGCAAATCGTTCAATTTACAATAAATACAAAAGTCTCACGAGAAGAGAAATTATGGTTTTAAAAATGCTGGCATTTCATTTATTTTTTTATTTTTTAATTCAGTTTTCAAAATAAATGGAACACAGACATCTAACTTGTGTTAAAATTACAGCAAATTTTTCTACACTAAAGAGGGAAAAGAATCTCAGGAAAGGTGAAATAATGGTAAAATAACAGCACCATTTCCTCATTAACTTGGCTATATAAAGGAACAATGTTCCCAAATATGGTCGTAGTTGTCAACAAATAGACTACCACTGAACGTAAGTACACTAGTGTGTCAAGGGAGGACAACTTTACCAGGAAATCACTTCAATCTGTGACGTCACTGCGAAGAGATCAGATCCGTTTTTAAGCATTTTATCACCTGATGGAGTTTACGTTCAGGTTATATCCGTCTTCTTGTCAGTTTATTAGGCTCGTGAGGGACGGGAGCAGATTTAGCTGATACAGCAAATAATTTACCGTTAACTTCATGTCCCCTGGTATTCATTTAAGCTGCCGACAAGGAATGATCGTGGTGAAATCTCCCCGCTCGTAAACTCTGTCAATAAACAGTTGTTAGAAATTACGGGGAACTGGCCTTCGTTATCATAAATCTGTAAATGTTCAGAAGTAGCAAAAAGTTGAATTAAAAAGTCGGTATCTGTCGTTGGATTGTAGATGTAGGGATCTGTTGCATCTGACACGGCTCAGAAAATTCAATAATAATGATAGTGTCGTACGTTATGCCGAATCATCAGAATAGCAAATGAAAACATCAAAAATATGGTCAAAACAGAAATTTTTGTCAATATTTATTTCTGGGTCACCATAAATGTATGATAATGATTGACATATTTATGTGTCACCAAAGAATTAAAGTGTCAGTATTTTTCGACTGTTTGAAACTATTTTCAGTAGTGTATGACCATGAAATCACATTTGTATTCTTGTGGTAGGGGACAAAATAGTCATGGATGGGGTTTGATTTTTTTTAAACTCAAATCTAAATTACATCAAGCTACAGAGAAAGGTTGAATGATTTGATTTCGGGCTGTCAATTTCAAAAGATATCAAATCGATATACCAACGATTCAAAGCATGAAAGCATGAAATGGAATTGCTTTAGTGAAGATCAATGTATTCGTTTTACTAACTCTCGATCAAGCTAGAGGTAAATTTTAGGTCTAATTTCCTCTTTTAAATCATCAAAATGCATTGCCTTACAATTTAAATGATCCTTAATCATGTTTAACCAGACAAAATGTATCCATTTATCTTCCACTACTGCAGAAGCAATTTCTCTTCCTCTTTTCTTTGGATTTACTTCCTGGGTAGCTGGCTTAAATTCTTGTACACTTCAAATTGACATGCATATTTTCAATGAATTTTCCTAGATTCAACTTGGTGGCTTTTTTTGAAGCGTTCCATTCTAGGATAAATCACACTGCCAGCCACATAGCTATGTTCACGTCTGTATTTTTATGTGCACAAGAAAATTTGGAAATGATTTTGACAATGAAGTCACGTTGGAACTCTTGAATTTCGAACCGAGTCAAACACCAACAATATTATCCGTAAAACACGAGTGCCCCCGCGCTGCCATGTAAAATTAGTTTCAGGGTTTGACAATGCTCCAGAAATAGTTAAAATTGAGTTTGATCTTCTCACCCTGAAGTGAAATATGAGTATTATTCTGTATAAACTTTCAGTTTTAGCCCAGTATTAATTTCCCATTTCACATTTAATTGACTATATGTTTATTATGCTGTTTATTTATATTTGCTGCAAAATTGATAACTTCGCCTTTATTGCGGGGGTCGAAAAAGGCGAAAACTAAACTACAGCAGAAATTTCCTGGTCTACAGTATACCGTATAGCGGGAAATTTTGGCGGGCATAATATTTGGCGTTTTGACCAAAAAAATGAAAGTTAAAATTTGGCGATTTGACACAAGCCCAAGTTTTTAATACGTGTATAAGTAGTCATGTTAATTTTGACGGTTTTTAATTTGGCGATCTAGTGTAAGACCCGCCAAATCGCCAAATTAAAAACCCGCAGAAATTTCCCGCTATACGGTATCTGGATTCAAAATAAATCAATACACTGTAGGTGCTTTCACAAAGCATCTTTAGACAACAACACTTGATCTATTGTAATGGTGGTTTTGCCATCTTATCCCATCTTTAGATTTGTCATTTTAAAATTCCCAATTCAGGTCCAGTTTTTATCAGATTTAAGATATCAGTTGTGTAGAGAAGATCATTCAAGACCAAATCTAGTTAAGGCGTCTTTATATCAGTCAAGAGCCAAACTCTCGTGAAAATTGCTCTGAAACTCGAGAAGGATATAAATTCTAAAATTTATAAACGGCATCTCATAAATCTAAAAATAAATTTCAAAAGAGCACTGAAGTACTTCAATCTGTCTGTTAAAATCTTCAACTGAATCCGTACGTCAAAGTCACGTTACTGTTGACCTTTCATTCAATATCTGAAGGTTAAAGGGAAGGACATATTGCTGGAGCCTTACGGGAATTGACTGCCTTTGACATAGCAACCAATATAACCTCTGTTCTAAATCAGGACTCCGCCAATCTGGAGACTGAATGTAGCCCTTCTGGATAGAAGTACATTCAGGAGCAGAATTGCTTTTATATTTAGATTTCATGTTTCTGCAGTCTCAAATTTCTTTTATCAAGGGCCTGTATTCATTAAACAATTATCATGCTCGAACTCAATATTTTTCAAATTAAATTTTTGTCAAGGTAATAAAGTTAATAAAGATTCACATTTTGTAAATTATTTGGAAGAATTCCGAAGAGAATTCATTTTAATTTTTTGTTTAATTCTCTCAGCAATTAAGTAATTAGTCTCAAGTAATTTGTTATTAGCACAGAATCCAGTGGGCCATTCATTATGGCTGAGTGCAGGTTAAAGTGTCTGAGACCATCTACGATCACTAGCCCTCCACCACTGGTAGTTCAATCGGCTTACGTGTGACAGATGCCAGGTACTGGCCACAGGTCATTGGTTTTCTCCAGGTACTCTGGTGTTCCATCACTACCAAAACCTGGCACGTCCTTACATGACCATTGATGTTAATAGGACATAAAACACAAACAAACCAGACCAAACACAGAATACATGTGCTTGATCATGAGAACAGTTTTTATGAATATGGACCCAAGCCATTAAGTATATATGCCCCATAAGTAAGTAAAACTCTATATTCTGTTTTTTGTAAATTCAAAATGTGATTTTGTGTGATTTTTTTTTCATAAAACATGTTTTTGTGAAACATGACAATTTTGTCATTCTGTACATGTTTAAATGTTATTCTATTCTACATATGTCTCAAATCAACCTTTCCTCATTAATTATAAATATCTAAACAATTTATTTTAAACAAGCATGTTCCGAAACACTATTCCCAAAATTCTAACGGGGCAATTTCCAGAATACTAGTAATCTAAACCAGAGTCCCTTCGGTTCCGAACCCTCAGCCCCTCCGGCCCCCAACCCTCAGCCCCTCTGGCCCCCAACCCCTCAGCCCCTCAGGCCCCCAGCCCAGTTATCCCCAGTCTTACACACTCAGCTCTTCAACCCCAAACCATGTTTTGAAACCAAGTAAATATAAATCCACACATTTCTTATTTGAAATTTCTTTGAACAAAACAACCACGAAAGTCATTACAATACAACAAACAGGGATTTTAAAATTTTTAAGAATCACTTTAACTGCAATGAACGGTCTTAAAGAACATATATATAGTACATATTTATAATGGCTAGTGGTATGCTGATAAATATAGAGATATACAGTACAGTAGAATGATGAAAATCCAAACCCACAATTACCCAAACTTTCAATTATTTAAACTTTAATGGTTTCCCGAATACATGGCTTGCATCGCCTTAAACTGTGTATTCAGTTTTTTACTTCTATTTACTAAAACCTTTTATATTGTGTCTTCTATTTGGTTCAGATAATCTAGTTTTTTGCTGTATTTGTGATTGCTTGTGTGTGCTAACAACAGATACAGGTTTTTTTCCTCTACATAGAGGTTTAATGTCCTCGTAACAGCCGGGATCATATAAAGATGGGTGGACAAGGAGACACTGCCAGAAAGAGAAAGTAGATGAAAAGAAAAGAGAAAGTAGACAAGATAGGAAAATGATAAAAGATCTCAAGTGTCACAATGGGGGCAGTAGATAAGGTTTGGACCCTTCAATTTCATCTTAGTAAATTTAAACTTTATTTATTATACAACAAGTATGGAACAAGTTTTTGCAACTTATATAAATCACTCTTGTTGGTCCGGATGTTAGCGCACAGTTGGTCTTATTGTGGGAGGAAACCGGAGTACCGGAGTACCAGAGAAAACCCATGTGGTAGGGCAGATGACCCCATACTTTTTCATATACCATCATGTAATCAAATCCCGGCCAACGTGGTGAACGGCAAGTACGCTATCCACTGCACCACTTGACCATTTTCTTCTTTTGTTTAAACATATTTTTATTGCCTTGAAAATGACAAAAAGGATTGGGCACAAGTTCTTACAACTTAGTTAAGCCCTCTCCTAACTTATATACATTTTACATACATCATAGCTGTCTTAACATGTACATTTTATTTTTTTAAATAAAATGTTATCATGTATTTACTAAAACTGTATCATTGGTAATATTCGCTGGGGATTTAATTTTCGCTTTAATCCATAATTCACGGTCACCAAAGATGACGTGAAATTAAAACCCAGCAAATATTGATAAAAAGACCTGTTTACCCTTTTACTCCCAAAAAATTGAGATAAAATACAAATTCAATATTGTATTTTACGTTGTTTTTTTCTTTTTTATAAAACACTTGTAAAATAAAACTCATCACCTGAATTAAGCGCCATATTTTAACTGGCAATGTAACGCAAAATTAATTTTCACAGAACTACTTTTGACCTAGACAACCGCGAAATATTCGCCCTTCAAAATTAAATAATTACACAGTATTAGCCATCAGAAAAAATTCACCCTAGTTACAGAGGGTGCAGAAGGCGAAATTTAAATTGTGATGAAAATTTCCCGATATAGAGTAAAAAAAAAACTATCTTCTCTCAACCTTTTTCATCTGCAAACTAACAATTTTACCCTCTCTTGTCCCCCTCCTCGACTATAAAATACTCACAATTTTAGCCTCTGCAGCCCCCTGACCAAAAAGCTCCTCATAACTAGGAAGCGACGCTGCAAGATCACCCATGTTGATATCTTCATCATCACCTTCAAAACAGGAAACTGGTGGAGCTGATGGCACTTGCCGACCTTGACCTTCAGCAAGGCTGTTTGATGGCTGTGCAACAGTGGCCGTAGACATTGATGGACCAGAGGTAGGAATCGATGTTTGGCCTTGAGCTGGACTGCTTGGTGTTTTTGCGACAGAGGCCGTAGATTTTGTTTGACCGGAGGTAGGAACTGATGTTTGGACTCCAGTTGTGCTTTTTGATGCCTGTGTGGCATTGAGCGAAGATTTTGCTGGAACTCCAGTAGAGACTGATGTTTGGGCTTTTGCCGTTGTTACTGCCCGACCTGATGACGACCCAGATGTGGATGGTGGCGATGTCGCAGACTTTGAACTTGCTGTTGATACTTGTGTAGCTTTGACCTGTCCAGTCGCAGATGTGTTGGGGGTTGCCTGTTTGGGTGGGCTGGCCACCAAGGGCTTTGGTCTGTATGTGTAGTTAGGAACATAGACACACATTGGAGTATAACAAATGCATTCGGGTATAGCATTGTTAGTAGACCGATTAAACTTCTCCCAACCTCTGTTACACCTGGTATGGGTCAGGGCATTAGAAAGGTCAGTTACTGCAATAGACAAGGTCAAAGGAAACGTCAGCAAATTAAAATAGAAAAAGTCAAAGTTAAGATCAAATACTGAAATATACGTCAATTGAAAGGTAAACCACTGCAACTGACAGGGTCGAAGAATGGTCAACCACTGCACTAAAGGTTAACAACTATAATAGAATTGGATAAAGTAAAGGTCACCACTGCAATAAGCAAGGTCAAAGTAAAGGTCAATTACTTTAATAGAAAGGTAAAAGTAAAGTTCAACCACTGCAATAGAAAAGGTAAAAGTATCGGTCAACTACTTAAATAGAAAGGTCAAAGTAAAGGTCAACTTCATGGACTATAATAGAAAGGTCAAAGTAAAGGTCAACTACATGGACTATAATAGAAAGGTCAAAGTAAAGTTCAACCACTGCAAAAGAAAGGTCAAAGAAAAGGTCAACCACTGCAATAGGCAAGGTCAAAGTATCGGTCAGTTACTATAATAGAAAGGTCAAAGTAAAGGTCAACCACTGCAATAGAAAGGTCAAAGAAAATGTCAATCACTGCAATTGGCAAGGCCAAAGTAAAGGTCAACTTCTACAATAAACAGGTCAAAGGAAAGGTCAAACACTGCAATAGAAAGGTCAGAGTAAAGGTTAACTACTATAATAGAAATAGTGAATGTCAATAACTTCAATAAACCAGGTCAAGGTTAAGGTCAATAAGTATAATAGAAATTTTAAAAGTAAGGGTAAACTACTGCAATAAACAAGGTCAAAGAAAAGGTCAACAAACCACAATAGAAAAGGTCAATATGAAGGTCAACCACTGCAATAGACAAGGTCAAAAAAGGTCAACTACTGCAATAGACAAGGTTGAACAAAGTAATAATATATAAGTAATATATCACTTACCAGGGATGTTTGGGGTCGCTCTGGTAGCTCCCGTTACTGGTAATGATTTCTTGTATCCCTGGGGCACAGTTCCAATTGTGATTGGTAACCAGAGTACAAGATCCCCGCCACTCAGGAGTGGAATATCAATATATACCTGAAAACATCAAAAAAACATCTAAAACTGATGTTATTAGGAAGGACTTATAGCAATGTCAAAAATATACATTTTGTTTGAGTCCAAAATAACTGACTATCTCTTATAAAATAAATAGCACAGTAGTCTAGTGGTATGACGCTGGGCTGGTGACCGAAGGGTCGCAGGTTTTTAATCCTGTTATAGTGCTGTGTTGTATCCTTAAACAACAAGATACTTTACTCCGCTTGTTCCAGTCTACTCCGCTGTAAATGAGTGTGTGGTTGAGCAGTGCTGGAATTGTTGAATGCTACCTGTGAGCACCTAAATGGCAGCACTGGCTGTATGCTCCCCAGGGAGTTGAGAAAGATATTGGCTGATTGCAAAGCCCAATAACCACTGATAATAACTTGTGATCTATCTAAGTTGTGTCAAAGCAGTTAGATCTTATTATTATTAATTATTATTATGAATATTTTTGATGCCACAGATGAGTGTTATATAAGGTAGGGCCAGGTAGATCACTACACACCTGTAAAATATCAAAAACATTTCTGTTTTGTTATTATCAATTACTAATATACAGCTGGGCTTGGAGGACCCAGCTTCCTTCATTTATAACCAAAATCGCTGGATTGTAAATATTTGTTGGTTTCATTTCTGAGACA
>JAUMHH010019473.1:0-10774 GCA_032359455.1 Chlamys rubida | reverse complement strand
TGAATAAAGGGGGGTAGGGGTACAGAAAGGGCTATATCATTTCTCATCATCATCATATGAATAATTAGATGGTATATTTAGATTATGTATGCTATTACTTAAAATTTTGGTATATAAAGTTTACAGTTTGACCTCCATTCTAAAGGTCAAATCAAGGTCAAAGGTCAAATAACAGCAAAAAGTATCGGGTTTTTTCCAAGTCACTCTTTATTCTTTATTGTCCATTCAACAAAAATACAGAAATTGATCAATTGACTTGTTTTATTTGCGCCATGGGTAACATATCAATATTTTGTAGATCTATTACCTTGTAATTCAGCGAGGGAAAAATGGTAGCCACTTTGTTATGTGTATTGTTATATAGAATGGAATTACAGATTTTAGAAATAAAATTGACAACAACAACAAAAATTCATGCACCCATCGGAACCTTTGGGATCATTTTCTCTCTACTTCCTAACAACTGTTTCGTTTCCCAGTGCTTTCCTTTGAGAATACTTCACTGTCACCTACATGAATGTAGGTGTTGAACGTTCGCCTAGGTGAAGGAGGCAATCTATAAACGGTACTTGTTGTTTCCTGCTAAACGTTCAGTGTTTGGGGTAGTCGCAGCAACAGGTTAACCAATTGTCGGTATGATGTGACCGAGTGGAATACAATGGCATCGGATCTGCGCTATTTCAAGGAGGCGAACTACATCAACACACACATCCACTAAACATAGTTAGAGGTTAATGACCATAGATACTAATAGGACTATAAAACGTATCAAAACCAAACTAAATCCCTCGTTTGAAATTCATCGCAAGTTTCAGAGATTGATACATATTACTTGAATTTTTTTTTAAAAAGGTAAAATAAAAAACAAAACAATATTCAAAAGGTAAGTTCAAAGATTATAAACGGAAGCGGTACGAGCCTATTTTGTTTATAAGAGCCGACATAATCAACTGGATAGGCGACAGTATGTTCGACGTTTTTTGTTTCAGTATATCACAATATTTGCATAAACTGGCATATCGTTCAACTTAGACTTCAAAATAGCTCAAAAATATCTTTTGATGGCCATTCATATTTAAGGTTCTTATTTTTATGTTAAATACAGATACCAGATTGAATGTTTTAGTCATAAACAAATATTGCTACTGGGCTTAACTAATAGACTTGGATTTTTTCAATCTTTAAAAACGAAACAAAAGTCATTATCCTCAAAAAGCCAATACCCTTTAAGAATATTGATAGTTGTGTATTTTAAATGCAACGATTCCGATGCAACATTTGCTTGAACTCATATTGTACTTTAGTTGGTCTTTCAATATTTGTAATTCCCCATATTCAATAAAAAAAAGAATACCGAAGTGTCGACAGAGCCACAATTCGAACTCAAAATCTATAAAACTAGGGCAAAACATGAACAAAGGAAAAATTTACATGGAGACTCGTGAAAACGTTTAAGAAGAATAAGACCAGGGGTTCCGGAAGGATAAGCATTTTCTGCTTATTCGACTATACCCGCCATGTAACTTTGGGTCAAGTTCATGTCACGACCTCTCATCGGGAACTAGCTAGGGTAGTGGCAACATAATCAAAGACGTCATCCTTCATATCACACAAAGAAACAATCAAGGTGACATTTTTATGAAAAAGATAACTCGCTTGAACTTTTTTGTAATTTCTCTGATCAATGTGTTTTTGTCCAACCTCGTCTGTTTCTTGATAGTGTTTCATAATTATTAGGCGCAAATCGATGCAACTATATGTACGTGTATTCCTATATCATTGAAATATACTAAACTGTAGTATTCTTATCAGTTTTGTTTCCGGTTTACATTTTAAGTAGAGAAACGGAGAGGTGCGATGAAGTTTTATGTACATATATTTTCTAATACCGATTGGAACCCACCAAAGAGACGTCTTTCAAGATGAAGCTATTTTTAACTCTTTGATAAACTAACAAAGGTGGGGTCAACATTTGCCCCCCACTTTGATTTTTTTATTCTTTTGCCATATGTAGATACATAAAAATGATCAACAGCTGCATACATGATTATTCATAATTACTACTGATAACCGTAGTGGACCTCCTTGCATAACACCAGGTTGCGTGACGGGGGTATCCTAACAAAATGACAGATAAATGTCACAGGCGAATGTTATTTTGAAAATGCATTATGATAGTGTACAGTGTATAAAATTACTGTTATTTTGATACTAGATATGTCATATCGGTATACATGAAGTAAGCGTAGTGAGACTTTTAATTAGAAAAACATGAAAAAAAATCACAAAATTTATAATATAACGAACATTGTCAACTTGCCTATATATAGTTACAATGGTAGTCTATATTTCAAACTTCTTTAAAAACTTTCCATTTATATATTCGATCTACAGAATCATTTCTATGTAATATCAGAACTGGTAAAGTACTTTTTTATCATGCAATACATGATCAATGCCCAATTTCACATAATCATGGAGATTTGATTATGAATGTTATGGTAAATACCGATACATTTTCTGTTTTTGCATCATACCAAAACACTTTATTTTATTACGCATGTTTTAAAGTTATATGCAGCAGTAATAACTCATAAATATGTATTCTGCCAAAGTATTTTTTCCTCTGGAGAACTACTTAAGGCTGAGATTGTGTTATAGATAAAGATATGCAATTATATAAAAACAATAAAACAATCTTAATAGTAAAACTATTTCACACTTTATTATAACCCCCGTAACGAAGTTTGGGGGGTATACTGGAATCAGCTTGTCTGCCCGTCTGTCCGTCCGTAGAAAACGTTTGTCCAGACAACTCCTTCTGAAAAATGGACCAATTTCAACGAAAGTTTCCTGATATGATAACTACCTGAAAATGTGCATGCAAGTATTACTTTTTCATTCTGACCCTTTTTTTAACAAATTTATGGCCCTTTGTTGTAAAATCTTTGTCCGGACATGTCCTCCAAAACTAAGGGGTCAATTTCAACGAAAGTTGTCCTATATGATAATTACCACCTGATGTTGTGCATCCAGGCATTATTTTTTCAATCTTACCCTTTTTTACGGAGAAATGGATCTGTTGAAAAATACTTGTCCAGATAACTTCTTCAAAACTATGTGACCAATTCCAACAGAAGTTAACAGATATGAAAACTGCCCCCTGACATTGGGCATCCAAGTAGTATGTTTTCGTTCTGACCCTTTAAAAAGGAGTTATGGCCCTTTGTTGAAAAAAAACCTTTGTCTGCCTCATTCACTACGGGACCGATTTCAATGAAAGTTTACAGATATGGTAATTACCCCTGATGTCGTGCATAAGGGTACTATTGTTTCCTTTCGATCCCTTTTATGGTCCTATTTTTGAAAACATTTGTCTTGACAACTCTTCCTTAACTACTAGGTATGTCAGTGACATACTTACTTAAAAAATTACTGGTAGGAGACAATGAATTGCTTTGCAATGCTTCGCCTTAGTTAGCCAATTAGCTTACAGTTCTGGTTGATATAGGAGCGGGGGTATTAGTTAGCCATTGGCTTATCGTTCTAGTTACTATTTTATTTTGCCTATTGCCCATTCATTAAACAAAATATGAAGGAATATTACATTATGTTATATTGTTAACTCTAAACAAATAAAGCAAGGACAGATATCCTTGTATAACTCCCCATACAAAAAAAAAAATTTAGCACATTTGATTTTTGTGACCTTGAATGAAGGTCAAAGGTCATCAAGGTTTACAAAACCTAAATCCTTTCACATGAATAACCTACTTGCCAAATGTCTTAATCCAAGGACCTTTTGGTCATGTAGAAACACAAGTTAAAGGAAAGGTGGAAAGAAAGCTGTGTTTTTCTCTTTTTGAATCGAAAGTGTTATATGACAAATTTACCGGTTGTCAAGTTTTTGGAAATTCCTGGTGTTGAAAGATATTATTGGTAGCCAACTTTTGAGCAAGTATGAAAAATAGACTCGTTTTAGAACTATGTAAATTAACGTGTCAAAAATGGAAATTTTCTCATTACTAATGAAATTTCACATACTGTTCTGCTTAAATCTTCAATAAAAAGAACAATTCTTTCTTGAAATGGTGTAATATTCGGTATCAAAATAACAGTTGGAATATGTTGCACATGATGATGATATAATTTTATAGTAATTGTGTCATTTAAATGCTCTAGGAGGAATCGTATTACCGCACACTTAACACAAAGACAGGGGTAAGTCAATGAGGTCCCATTTATCATAAAATGAATTCTGAAACTAACTGTTCCTGATTTAAGCTTCCTATACCCATACATTTTTGGAGCTATCTTATTTTGAAATTCCTAGCGGGGTCCGACGCTAATGTTAAATCTCCATAGGCGTTGACCCTACCTTTGATATGCAACTGTCCGTTCTTGTATTTCTTTATACTCGTAAAAAGGATTTCCATTCCTTTCACGTACGAAACCTAAATGGCCATATGGCGTAGTAAAAACGTATATTTGTTTGGCTTACTAATCTACTTACTATTTTTACCCCGTCTGTCTGTCTGTCTGTCTGGCTGGCTGGCTGGCTGGCTGGCACGCTTCGTTTCCGTGCAATAACTACAACAAATAGTAACCGATTTTCTTCAAACTTGGTCACATGGTTAAATGCCTTAAGGGCTCGGCCAAGTTCGATGACCACTTTCAGCGGACCCCATTTGGCGGAGTTATGGCCCCTTGAATAATGAAAAACGTCATTATCTGCCGCGCTTCGTTTCCGTGCAATAACTACAACAAATGTTAACCGATTTTCTTCAAACTTGGTCACAGGGTTAAATGCCTTAAGGGCTCGGCCAAGTTCGATGACCATTTTCAGCGGACCCCATTTGGCGGAGTTATGGCCCCTTGAATAATGAAAAACTTAATTAAATTCTGGGTTTTGTTGCTGTTCAATAACTATAACAAATGTTAATCGATTTTCTTCAAACTTGGTTCGATTTTGATGAAAATTGGTATATATAGGGATATTAGGGGACTGCGAATTCAACCGCATCGGTTTCGTTGCTATAGATACCACACGGAGGCTTCTGATTGGTCGAAATTTAGATATTGTTAGATTTTGATGAACATTTGTATATAGGGGTATTAGGAGACTGCGAATAAAACCACATAAGTTTCGTTACCATAGCAACCACACGGAGGCTTCTGATTGGTGGAAATTCAGATATTGTTCGATTTTGATGAAAATCGTTGTAGAGGGGTAAAAGGGGACTGCAAATTCAACCGAATATGTTTCGTTGCCATAGCAACCACATAGAGGCTTCTTATTGGTCGAATATTAGATATTTTTCGATTTTTATAAAATTGGTATATAGGGATATTAGGGGACTGCAAATTCAATCGCATACGTTACGTTGCCATAGCAACTACACAGAGGATTCTGATTGGTTGCAATTTAGAAATTGCTCAATTTCACTATAATTTAGTATGTACGTACATTGTAGGTGTACTATGGCAATGCGATCCTTTTCTGGTGCATCTTTGCGACTATGGGGGCAGTTTGGGGGACATGTGTAATGGTCTCCCATTACAATTAGTACTTGTTGCTGTAGATATTGTTAAAATGTTTCAACCAAATTCCTTATGCACACCCAACTCATGCTAAGTTTGCCAACCGATGTGATTTGTGTATATTTACGGATAATCAATGAGGTATAGGGCTTTTTGTTTCTTCAAGTTTCAAGCTATACATTATGTCTCAACTGCACGATACTCCTTTTAACTACTTTAATACTACTTTAAACCTAACCTCCATAATGTTAACCTACAATATGTCCTGCAAGCGGGGGATATAAATTTCACGAATTTGCTTGTTTCGTTAAATGTGCTGATGTAACAGATAAGACTATGGTCTTACCAGCCCAGTTTACATCATACTGTTGAAGCCAATACCACTGATGGAAACCGATTTCACTAGTAAGTTCATATGCAACCACTAATGTATTCCTGGAAAGGTCACAATACAAAGGTTAAAATAATAGTCGACGATCAGTACATTTTCAACATAAATCATTGGTGTCTATCTTGAAGATGACTATTGATTTGGAGTAAAATAGTATTCCCAATAATGGGCATTATCAACTTTTCTCATGCCGGCAATACAATAAGCATTTAAAGGTTATTGCAACAACTGTTTAACCGGTACAATGTGGCCGGATGAAATACAAAGAGGGATAGGCAATGAGTTCTGTTCTGAAGCCGGGACATACCAAAGTCCTTAAAAATGGTAGTTGCTATTCCTTCTATCTCACGACAAGATAGTATGGTGTTACTTGTCATCTGCTTAGCTGGTTACAACACATGACAGTCGTGTACTACAATTAATTGTCGGTAAAAGTAGAACCCATTAGTTGCTAATTATTTTCTAAAGGTGCAGAGTAAACAACATTGCGGCGAGTGAATTTGATACGAACACCACTAAATTCATCATTAATATTATTTTATAAAGACTTGTGGAAGTATAGCACGTTCTCAAGTGACCTTAGCTGCTAGTAGAACGCTTAAGCAGATAAAGTCAAAACTATCTTAAAATTAATCCTACTGACAGTTTTACCACTCGTACATCCTGAAAGCTATGCAGAATAGGAAAAGAGTGATATATGAAATAAAAGATCCAAGAAAGATCTCGGCGCCCACCTCCGTACCATCTTCGTTTGTTCTATGTCAGTTCGATCTTATCTCTTCTTTTCTCTTATCTGTTTGTTCAGTTTGCCTGCCCGTCATCTTCTTCAGTCTTTTGCCCAGGGTAACCTACATATCTAATTTGAGGTTTGGTTTAGTATTGTTTAACGTCCAAGCAACAGCTATGGTAATTTAAGGACGGTCTAATTTGATAAATATTCCTCCAGTACTTTCTGAGAAATAGCGCGACAAAAGTAAACTGTAATAAGATGGCCGCCTGTCAGCAAAAATGATTTTCAGATCATTCCAATAAAATTATATGCAGAAGAAAGAACGAAGAAGAAGAATCATTCTATGAAATTTGAGAAAGATCCGTCCAGCATATTCTGAACAATATAGCGCGAACAATCTTTTACTCCAAAATTCAATATTGCCAACTGCCGGCCATCTTGGTTTTCCAATCAGAATTAGAAATGCGTAACTAGGAACCATTGGAACAGTCATGTGGAATTGAGAAAGACACCTATGTACGTTCTGAGAAATAGTGCTAATAATACTATAGAAATAGTCAAATTCAAGATGGCTGTCTGTCGATCATCTTAGTTTTCCCTTCAGAATTTCATTTGCGTGACTAAGGACCATGAGGAAACTCCATGTGTAATTTGAGAATGATCCCTCCAGTACTTTCTGAGAAATGGCGTAACAAATTTTAACTCTCAAATTCAAGATGGCTGCTTGTCAGTCATCTTGGTTTGATCAGATGGGGAACACCAATGTGAAATTTCAGAAAGATCCCTTCAATACTTTCTGAGAAATAGCACTAACAAGAATTGTTTAAGGACGGGCGGAATGACGGACGGACGGACCACGGACGCAGGGTGATTGAATTTTATCAGACGGTGGGCTAAAATGTCAGATTTTCTTTGATAATGTGGTTTCATTTGGTTTAGTGCGGATCTAATGTCGTCTTTTAGAGTTATACATCACTGAAATACTATACCGAAGGTACCAGACAGACTATCCCACCCGGCAACATTATACTAGGAACGCTGTTCTCCCTCCCTTGACGGGTGTGTATATTGATAACTTTACCTACTACCAGGGGAAATGTAGCTCAACCTTGCTATATTCTGAAAGTTTCACCATCGTGTCATCACGTTATAACGTGAATCAATTTATCACACAATTCAGTTCACGCACTCTTGATAATGGCTCTATTAGTCGGGTTCATCGTTACTTTTTTTAAGGAAAGAATAGAATCGTTGAGTCTATAAATCTTTGTTATTAGTAACATATTGCCGAAAATAAGCGGATTTCTTTTTCTTTTTTCAAAATTGCTGTCCGAACATCAGATTTTTATCTGATACTGAATGTATTTATTTTTGTTGTATTTGTATTCAGTATATTTTATTGTTAGTATGTTTTATATGTACAAAAGAAGGTTGTTGGGATTTTAATAATTGAGAATATTGTGAATGTATCATTACTGAATGTATTTATTTGTTCTAATAGTTTGTTGTTAGTATTATTTATTTTTAGTGTGTTTTTATGTACAAAAGAAGGTTGTTGGGATTTAAATAATTAAAAATATTGTGTATGAATCAGTCAATGTATTTTTTTAATTATCACATTCTTTGTTGAGCCCTAATCGCTGCACCTTTCCGTGGTGTTGGGATTGAGTACCTCAATGACCTGGATAGCTACATGTATGCTGGTTGGGGCCTTGTGCTCCTGGTAGGGTCACCCAAGCCAGATAGGATGAAAGGTAGAAATCAGACCAAGCATCACCGTCCTTTGGCCTGGACGCACATGCTAGGTTTGCACCGTTGTGCATTCCTTCATTGGGGTTTGGTTTACAGGTGTCCGTCTTCGGGCCATGTATATAGTGTTTATTTTGTTTCTGTCCCTTTTCTTTTCTCCCTCTTTGTTCTTTCTACTTTTTCACACCTTCTAACTTTTGATTTAGCATTTGTTTTTGTAGACCAGTTTTTGGCCCTGATGACCTATCTGTGTTGATTGGCCGTTGAGCATTGATAATGATAATAACTTTGTTGAGCCTCGTTTATTCAGCAATCACCAATCTGGGTTACTATGTAAATCTAACTTGTTTCATAACACAAATTTGACCATTCAAAATATACCACTAAACAGGCCGCCTCTTAAAGGACTCGCACAACTAAATAATTTACTTTATGTTATTACTAAGCTTTTTAGCTAACAGCGTTAATATTTGAAGTTCAGCACTAGTAACAACTGTCTAGATTAATAGATACATACCTGACAAAAACTTCAAAAGGCAATTTATGGTAGATTTAGTGGCATATAAGAGCGCTTCAGGCATCTGCTTTTGACAACAGGAAGTTCACGAGCGAAACTGGTGAAGCGGGACGGGAAAACCCCCGAACTTTTGACCCGACATAAATCTGCCATCACATATTAAAATCAACTAAAACTTTCCATTTTTTCAAAAGTGAAATATCTAGATTTTATTCAATACAAAATATGTCAATATCTACACAATTAAATTACTCAGAGGCCACGTGTTTACCTGGAACAAATTTTAAGTACGGATTACAATCGTATGAAACAATTGTTGATTGGCTGATTTAGTTATTTGTCCTCCGATAGTGAGGTTCACATAGGCTAGTGATATGTTAAGAAGCATTTTTTACATGATGGTTACCATTCCTATTCTTTATCTTTGTTTAAACTGATAGAAATTGAGTACTTTTCATTATTTTTTTGAATAAAATCTGAAATTGTTGATATTGCAATTGTATTTCCTTTTTGTTTTTCGGCTCGTACCGGCCAGAAGGGAAACAACAGCAATGAACGTTTTTAAATCCCAACTGTGCTTGTAATTATAGCAAATGCTAATACTAGTCCTAGTTAAGGCTAAGACCTCTCGAAGACCGTGTTTGGATAGTGTAAATATTTGTATTAAGATGGGGTCACTTAAAATACCAAAACGTTATGTTTGGTGCAAAAAGTTCATTACAAATCATTGTTAAATTTGGAAATAATTTCAATTTCAATATTCAGTATCACATTTCAAAAAAGCTAAAAAAAACCATCCAGATGAGCGTAACAACCGAAATAAGATCGACAACAAATTTGCAGATTGTTCGGAGTTTTACGTCCTCGCAACTATCAGGGTCATATGAGGGTATGTGCCTAGGGGGACACGGCAAGAATTGTTCAGTAGATAGAAAAGCGAGAAGACAGGAAGGTGTTGAAATGGGGGCTGCAGATTATTTTTAGTCCCTTCCATGTTCTCTTGTCTTTACACGAAAAACAACAGATTTTCACAGTAGTCGTCGTTTACCTAGGGAAACACCACCTTAAACAGAAAGTAGGTAGAAAAGGAAAGAAGAAATCAACGATAGGAAAACGAAAAAGAGCCCAAGTGTTGCAATGGGGACAGCAGAATAATTTTGGTCTCTTCCATGTCCCGTTCGTAGAGGACACTGAAGAAATGAAGCCAAATGATATAAGGATGACCGACTATAAAATACAGGAAAAAATGAGCAGCAACAACGAAGTGATAGAGACAATTTCATGGGGGAATGGGTGATTGCAGAATTTGGGATTTGCTTTTGTGCCCTCTGCTTTGTGAGGATGGTTTGGTTTTATTTTGTTTAACCTCCTATCAAGAGCTAAGGTAATTTAAGGACGTGCCTCCATGTTCATTGTGTATGTGTGCTTGCGTGTATGTGTGTTGATGAGACAGGGTATGTTGGCGTATTTGTCTCCTTGTGATGCCGACTTTATAGTGCTATCTCACTGAATTAACATGCCAAAGCATTCCGCCCGGTCATATTATACTGACAACGGATGAACAAGTTGTTGACATTCCCCTAAATGCTGAACGTTAAGCAGGAAAGAACAACTACCATTTTATAGGACTTTGGTTATGTGACCGGGCCGAAAGCTGTTCTGGGTGCTTTCGGCATGGTACATTGTATTTCAGTGAGAGAGCACTATAAGCCGGCATCAGATCCGCGCTATCTCAAGCTACCATATCCTGTCTCCTGCATACACACACGCAAAGCCTATACAAGCCCTCTCCCTGGAGATACATCTCAAACAATAGCAAATAATGAACTATGAATATTTACAAACA
>JAUMHH010019462.1:0-10774 GCA_032359455.1 Chlamys rubida | reverse complement strand
CAGGGGAGGCCGTCCTTAAATGACCTTAGCTGTTAATAGGACGTTAAACAAAATAAAACAAACAAACAAACAAAACCATTGAAACACTTCGATGATCCTGTTTTATTTATTAAATAATGCAATTTTGTAAGTAGTTTTGCTTGGTCTTAATTGTATGGTGATCATATAAGACTACCCCTGGATGATACATTGTCAGCAGTTATAAAGGATTGACCAATGAACTTATTCAAACATGCAAATTATATAGAGTATGGGTTTAATTTGCCTTCTTGTTCTCTGAAATCAACGATTGTTTGTGTTTCTTAAAAAGAAAATCAGATATACGTGTATACTGTTTGAATAAATCCACAGACGCGTTTGTGTTTTCCGGTAACAAATCTGCATTTTTCAATCTATATTCACTTGAATAACTTAACATCATCCTATGATATTAAATGATTCAGAAATAGTCGATGAGTACACATCAAAATCAATGTCGGTGAAGCTTAAAATGATTTGCGCCGTCATATAAATATCGGTAAAAGTATATTGAGCACTTAATTTTACTGTTTTGAAAGAGCAGACCGAAGTTTTTTTTGATTATTTTGTTTAATCTATTTAATGCCCATCTGATTTATATTTACATGTAATCACCGGAAATATGTTAGAAGATTAGAGTCCATAGCAGTCATTAGCGCTTAACGACGTTTAAAATTAATATGAGAGCATTACCGTCCCGCTATTTTATTGCTTCATACTTGAGAGTTTTAATTAAGGTTACCAAATATAGTTTATACTCATCCAGAACCGTGTTGTGTAAGATTAATTACGATTTGCCCTGTGTTACTTATATTGGTAATTTCATGAAGATCATCTGTCGGAATCTTGTTTGGTTTTATTTAGGTTAACGTTCTTATATCAGTTAAGGTCATTGCAGGACGTTTGTTTTTCTGATTGTGTTTTACGTCCTATAACCACTATGGTCATTTAAGGACGTGCCAGATTTTGGTGGTGGAGTAAAAGCCGGAGTTCCCGGAGAAAAACCGGCGACCTACGGCCAGTACCTGTCGACTGCGTCCCTGCAGGTAGGGCGTAAGAATTGTACCTGCTGCCCCTATTGCATGATCGCAAGAGGCGACTAAATTTGGAATCTTATCTTTTCTCTTCTTTCTAAACAACTGTGTTCTTCCTAATGTCTCCCTTGACAATGCCTCACTTATGGCCTTTAGTTGAGCGATCGCCCCTGTGAGGAAGGCTTTGGTTTCTGTCCCCTGGCTGAGACATACCCGAGTCTGTAAAAATGGTAGTTTCTACTCCTGCTTAACGCTCAGCAATTTAGGAGTAGGACGACTGGTTCGCCCGTTGTCAGTATAATGTGACCGGGTGGGGCGTCCTGCTGGGTGTCTTCGGCAGTATGTTTCAGTGAGGTAGCACTTTAAAGTCGGCATCAGTTCCGCGCTATCACAAGGAGACAAACACGAACATATCGCAGCCTCCCGAAACACACCACGCATACACTACACGCATGCGTCTTGCACACAGGGGAGGCCGTCCTTAAACGACCATAGCTGTTGATAGGACGTTAAACAATACTAAACTAAACCAAACATTAACATGTGGAGTTTTTAGTGAAACATACGTGTTAATCAATAGGCCGATCAGTAATTTCTGTCATTTTGATTGGTCGAAATATGAAACTATTTATTTATGTAGTTTGAAAATTTGCGCCTTTTGACACACTGTTCCTTCATAACGGATATTCATCCGCGATGTAGTTCTTCAATGAATTGTTACTGAATTAGATTTACGAAATATTAGAAATGATTAAAATCGAAAAATGTGAAATAGATTTATCATAAAAAATGGGTATAGCGCTTTGAACATAGCGGTAGGATATTAACATGTTGATTAGCAAGTTAACTGTCTTATACGGATTCCTCCGCGATTTGACTCTTCGTTTGTAAAACAACAAAATTAATCACTCGACGGTTGGAATAAATTAGAAAGAAGTTGTCACATTGTGTTTTTAGTTAATTTCTAGTTTAAAAACCACGTTTTCTTTTTTAAGTTAGAAAATTAATTATTTCGAGTCAATTTAACATAATTACTCCCTTTGGTTACTTTACATAAAGGAGTTTTACTTGTGAAGCCGGGGCAAATACATATGCAAGATCACACACCTGTGTTTTTCTAACTAATCAGAAAGACAGGTTGACTTGTTTAGCCTGGGAAAACTCTGTAAACAGGACAATTTTACCTGTACAGGTATATATATCCGGGGCTAATGTGAGGCAATGTTTTTTTTCATCAACGCATTCCTAAACCGACAGAGCTAAAGGGGGAACTCGATTCTTGCAAGCGACGAAAGTATGTTTACCGTTTAGTATTCAAGGTTTTGCGTCGATGACGTAAACATTTTTGGTTGCATGGTCCTTGCAGTTTGGATCGTTTGTGGTTTAAACTGTTTTGTAATGATAGTGTGGTATTGATATCAGCAAAAATGATAGTCATGTTTTAGACATACATGTAGAACCTATAGATCAATAGAGTTTTTCGTAGTCGGTATGTTACTGTGAGTTTTACATATGTACCTGTTACATGACAGGTTTTCATTTGTACCTTTAATCCTTGATAAATATTTTGTTTCTTACATGTATTGAAAAAAACCCATTAGGATAATCATGTCACGCATTAAGTTTAGTTTTCTACTTGAAGAACAGAGAATAAACATATCCAGGTAAAAAAAAAAGAAATTATAATGAACATTATGGTAGACGTAGCAACAATTGTCAATCATGGTGCGTATAAAACCTTCCAGGGAATTTTTTTCCACTTTAAAGGAATTTGATGAAAAGTTTAGAGAAATATATATATGTATTCTTTAAGAAAACAAAAATGAAAAAGGTACTTTGAAATATGTTGGCGGTAAGCGAGGCGGCAAAGGACATGAGAGGCATTATATCGAGGTTTTACAGTAGAACCAATGTCCTGTTAACAATCTCTTAATTGATACACATGTGATGATGAAGCACAACAATACATCACTAGACCGCAATGTTGCCAATCGCTCTATTGTAGTATATTAGTTTTCCTTTGTCTGCATTATGGTTGGTGTAAGCTGACATGGCACATGTTCGTGTATTTTGTGACATGACACCTTGAACTAGCTGTACACGTGTACTGTACCTGCTAACCCGTATGTGCAGCGCTGACTCCGACAATCATCAAACTACCATCAAATATAACGCTTTTTTTCTTTTCGCGTTGATGTCTAAAGACGTAGCTTCATTCGTAGATCCATACCTGTTGCTAAGCAAACAAGAGCCTGACAAACGTTCTGAGAACACAAAGCTATCTCAGTATGTGTTTTTCTGTCTGGAGTCACGTGGTTATGTTAAGTGGCGGGCTATCGTAACGCTTGTCGATGATCTAACCTTTTGTTTAGATTTACAAACACCATGTTGATTGTATGTATAACATATAAACCAGACGGACATAAACCCACGTGTCTCTTGTGGCCAGCTTGTGATTCCCGCTCGCGAGAAGTCAATGCAATAAGGCTTGAGGTTCCCGCCAAACAGAGCTATGACATTATATTTACAGCGTAACCTAGTTATTTAGACACTTAGTGTCAATCTAGACTAGGTACAGCCTCGGGTCGCGGGCTCGACACCCTATCTCCGTCTGCCATCTTCCCATATCGACCCCTCCCTCGGGATCGTTTAGACGCATTTGTTCGATTCATAATAAAATAGGTCCTAGAAGACTATAAGTTATTGTCCAAACAATGAGCGCGTTACCGTTTTATTAACCGTAGGTTATCGTTAATGACGGTAATATAGAGTGACAGGCCGTATAGATATACTGTAAAAGGACCACTACACACCTCTAAAACCTCTCATACAACGGAACCTCGTTACATAGTTCCCTTATATTGTCTCTCTGATCTTCGATTGTGTACATCGAGAACCTTGCTACATCGGACATTATTGTTTCCTCTTGCACCTCTCATTGTGTACAACGGAACCTCGTTATATCGCACCCTTCTGTTTCCGACCAAAAAAACACGACTTACAAAATGTAGCGTTAACCAATAATGGAATAGGATTGGAATAGACTTCAAACTAAAAAATTCGTAAAATGACTTTAGGAAAAAGTTTATCTATGTTTTGCTTTTCAAGAACATGTACCTTTATCCTTATCGACCTTTTAACGATGAAGGTTACCATCACAACATGACCTCATAATATACAGTATAGTGTATGCATGTCTAACCAAGACAGACATTTTCTGTCTGATGACAGCAATACACAGATAATCATATCATTTTTTCTTGAAGTACGTAAAGAACATTTTCTGTGATTAAACAAAATGGATATGAAAATATTTATCATTCGACAATGTTTTAGTTATTATGCATTCGATTTTTTTTTCTATCACACGTTCGTCGCCACTTATTGACACATTCCGCATTAGTCGTCTCATATACGGTGATGTCACACATAAGTCGCCTCATATGCCGCTTGAGTCGCCTCATGTAAGGTGATGTCGCACGTTAGTCGCCTCATGTACGGTGATGTCACACGTTAGTCGCCTCATATACGGTAATGTTACACGTTAGTCGCCTCATATACGGTGATGTCACACGTTAGTCGCCTCCTGTACGGTGATGTCACACGTTAGTCGCCTCCTGTACGGTGATGTCACACGTTAGTCGCCTCCTGTACGGGGATGTCACACGTTAGTCGCCTCCTGTACGGTGATGTCACACGTTAGTCGCCTCATATCCCGCTTTAATATTATTTCATAGATCGTCGCTTTTTCTGATCTTATCATTTCAGCTTCTTGCGATTACTTTGTATCAAATAATACAATTTGGCAAATGACGACAAAAAAGAAGAAATTATGGAATTTATCACAAATACTGTAAGTTTTGACTGCTCTGACATATTTGTCTATTTCCCTAAAAGTTACAAAATTGACTTCCCAGTACATTAAATTATGTCAACGTCAATCTTAAACTTTAGTCCTTGAGCAGTAAATGTATTAGATCGAAAATGACTATCATCATAGACGCAAACTAAACATTTCATTACAGCACGTGCACACAACCTCGTGCAAATGCTAGATATCTGGTGTCGTTGGCGGTACCGCGAGTAGGAATTGTCATCAGGAGCCGAGTCACGTGACTGTCAAGGTATCACCGTCATGTTATGAGGTGGAGATAATCGAAACAATATTGGCGTCGTGTTTTTCAAACGATAATGAAATTGCTAACCTAATGATGTTCAAAAAGTGAATGCCGATAAATGAAAAACAATCATCGAACATACTCAGAAGATGTCGTGCTGACTGGCGGTACATGGGCCCTTGTTTGTGTGATGATACTGGCAGACAACAGTCTACCAACAGTTGTTACGTGGTATCCTGACAACAAAGGCCAGCTGATCGTATAATAGACAGAACCATCCTTACAAGATTAGACAGAGCTATCCTTACAAGTAAAGTATATCTCCCTGGGGTAACAGGACAACAAACGCTTGACAAAATTACGGCAACTATTTTAGATGTGTGGTTCAAGGTTTGACGTCATTCTTAGTACAAAACGACCAAATTGGTATCTAGGGTACTATCATGTTCAACCCGGAAATAGGAAGGGGGCGTGCCGTCAGATAGGTGACACATATAATGGACGCCAGTGTCAGGATGCTATTTATAAACATCTAAACATAGACATGCATGTGGAGAGTTGGTGGAATTTTTATATCATGTTGGAACAAAAGTAAGTCGAAAATCACTTAACAGACTCAAATGATTCGGTCGTATAGTGCTATAAAGATGTAAACTGTACATAAATGTATACGTGTATATTTTGTTATGAGGATTCCCAATCATCAGAATGAAATGTCTTTGTAATTGTACATGTTAATTGACACAAATAAATTATGGTTTAAACTATATTTTGTAGCTTTATACGTGTGCTTAGTGAATTGTTTTATCGAAACAGGAATTAATGTGACCTTTCACGTGCTGTCTTGACCCCGCGTAAAACATCAATGTTGGTCATGGTCACCCCTGCAGGTTCGCGGAAGTCTGTGCTTAATATCCTGAGAGGCGACTAATGTGAACTTAACTCCTTGCAGAATCGGCGGGTTTCCGTTTCTATTCTTTGTCTTTTCTGCTAAGGTGACATTTAGGGGGGAAAATGGGCTGCTGTCCCCATTGCATTTAGCATTTCAATCTTTTCGTTTCTCTCCATTACTTTCTGCTTTTCAGTGGTGTCCCCTAGGCACTCGTCTTTATATGACTCTTGCTGTGGGGAGGACGTTAAACCCCTAACACATGTCAAATGGCCGGCGAGTCAGTATTAAAACACGTTAATTATTCAAGTAAATAGCCGTGTTTCTCACACAAAGAATTTTCTCTCGGCTCTCATTCGATTAGATTGGTGCAAATAAAAACAACATAGAATAGAGGAAGTTTCAAATATTTCACCGAGTACATGTGCATCTTTTTATTTGATTTGATTATTCTTATGACGATGCATAAATCTGACAAGGACGTCCCCGAGAGAGCCAGTCCACGATCTGCACGTTGTAGTGCCACACGCTGATCAGCGATTAACAACAAGCCTCCACGGCATTTGAAATTCCCGCTGCGGGCCGATTGCCAAACGTTTCTCACGAACCGTTAATCGACGTTGCAAGAACGCTTTATAATGAGTAAGAAAGAGATCTGACTTCATCGTATTTGTATTTTATTACTTTGTCCAACACATTGAAATGCTGTAAACTTATAGAATTTAGTAAATAATTAAAGACTTAATAAAAGTGAAATATCATGAAGGTATTCTACATCAGTCAGATATCCATTTTATACACACGTGCAGAGTTTATGCAGACAGAATATGAACTATAAAGTATATCAACTGTATTCAACCTGTACAGAATAAATATATCTATACTTTAATGAGGCCAAATATCGTTATTGATTTCATTTCTTGTACTGTAGTGCATTCAATCTGAATGTAGTTGCGTATAATTAGGAAGTATCAATGTATAAACGGTGTTAATGATTTAATAATCGAGAGCCCCTACCAACTTGTATAAAAGTTTTTCTTAAAGATCCCCGTCTTACTGCAATGAGCTTTTTCGCATATACAGAAACCTCTCCTTAGCTTCCGTTTTTATTTAACCGTAGCACAGCTTGTCCAAGTAACATTCAATGATTAGATAGCTTTGCTGACCAGAGCGATAGTATAACAAACTGAAGTCCGGGGTTCGAATCCTTGTCTAGCCCCACTGTATGTTTACACTCAGAACACTATTGCGACTAAGATTTTGTTTATTTCATATCTTCATTATTTTTCATGAAAGTCCCTCAATGAATGGGTTTATTTTCAGAAAGGATTGATCAAGGCTATAGTCGTGCCAACAGATTCAATTTAAAAGGCATTATTAATTATACATTGTCTGACAGTGGTACGGGGATCCCTAAGGCGTTTTACATTAGAGGAACAACACACTGCGAACCGTTATACCAATGCTAGTCGGTATAGCAATCGTTACACGAACAGCACATTGCTAGTGTTAACAGGAACAATTCAAGAGTGAAACGCTCATGATAGCAATGTGTTCTATGTTAAAGACGCCAGAAAAACACAATCCCATTTCCACGAAATGTATCGATATTCTTAATGGTGTCCGATTGATTTTCCCACAATAAAACCCGACCTCGGATTTTATTGTAGAGCATCATGCGAAGACTGCGGTAGGTCCGGAGCTCAGCAGTGGTCTACGCTGTCCAGTCAGCAATACTCGCCATCGCCTAACTAGCATGTCTTTATCACATCAGCATTAACTTAATCGGGCACCCAATGAAAAGAAAATTAATCACCAAAGGTACCCGAATGCTTACAAAAACAGCATCCTACAAGTTTAAGAGCAACAACAAATGTAGGTCATCAAAAGCATTGCTGACAATTTCAATCCTAACACCTCATCTTCTCCAGAAACTTAATTACTTATTTAAAAAGATAACATTGATAGCACGACAACCACCAAATAAGGTACTTTGCATGCACGTTAGAGAATTAAAATTGTTGTTTCATGAATCCATAAAAAAAACCCAACAACACTTATCCACAATTAAATGAGGTAATCAAACAGTGTGGTTCACAAAACAGACACGTGTCTAACTGGTTACCTAGGAGTGTTGTTCACAAAACAGACACATGTATAACTGGTTACCTAGGAGTGTGGTTCACAAAACAGACACGTGTCTAAGTGGTTACCTAGGAGTGTTGTTCACAAAACAGACACGTGTCTAACTGGTTACCTAGGAGTGTGGTTCACAAAACAGACACGTGTCTAACTGGTTACCTATCTGTGTGGTTCACAAAACAGACACGTGTCTAATCGGTAACCTAACAGTAACCTTCACAAAGTGGACGCTATCTTAATGGTAATCTAGCAGTGTGGTTCACAAAGTGGTCATGTGTCAAAGTGGTAATATTGCAGTGTGGTTCACAAAACAGACACATGTCTTACTGGATATCGACATGTAGCAGTGTCGTTTGAACGAAGAAGCCTGGTTCCGCAGCAGTGTGGTTAACACTTAGACGCCTACGTAGCAGTGAGGTCCACACGGGTGCCTGTCTGTGGAATCGCTATCTGTGATTTCATTTCCTGTGACGATGATATAAAGACTACGAGTGTCCCCACAGGCCGACGACGGCCCTAACACGAACATCTCTATCAATGGCTGCCAATCAGGCTAATGTCATAACTTACTACATACATCTATTGTCTAAGAGGAATTCACAAGTACATTTGTACCAAACCATGTCTGACAAGGACAGTGTCCTTGAGATATGAACCAGGTCTGTTTATACTTCATACTAAAAGACCGTATCACCGATACCCTTCGGGCGGATAACACAAATTGTCTTATGTACCAGAAACGTTTTGACGTTTATCGAGTCAAAATAGAAAGAAAATTGACACGTTACAGCCGATGAATCGTTGTGCCACTTGTGTGGCCCAAGATATATATTTATTGATCATCTCGGAAAGCATAAAAGGTTCGAAAGCACATTAATTGAAAAGGACATGATTTGCAAAACTTGGTTTTTGTTTTGCACTACACAGAATCTCCCCAGCCACAACCTTTAACAATTTCAACTCCATTACAATGAGACAATTCAATGCCCTTCAAGCTTATGACTAACAGTTGAATAAGGTAATATAATTAACATTTATAGTGGACTATAATTAACATTTTAATTAAGTTCATCAGGATAAACATTAACTCTGTTGAAAGTAAAGCAAGCTTCCTGAATATAAGACATAACTGCAGAACATACTGTCGCTTCGTAATTTGGGTAAAAAAATTGCAAAGCCATACTTGGCAAACAGCTTTATAGTAGTTAAAAATTGCTGGGACTCAGTAAAATGAGATATGTTATGTTAATATTAATTGTAATTATTTATCTTAAAACCGAAAAAACGTCTTCATTCGTATACCCATTGAAACATGGTTTATCAAGATCTTTCTGCTTTATTACGAAATCGACACTTTTTCTCCCAGCGACGATGTCATAGCCTCCATCGGTCTCATACTAACAGTATACTATAAAATATTCAAAATACTCTCATAGAACAATCAAAAACATTACGCGAGGCAGATATTGCCGTGAATGTAATATCGTTGCTGGGGTGCGCAGTGAAGCCTCTGTACATGTATCTATAGTTCGTTGCCCCGGAAACATAATTATTCTGTGTTAATTAGCAGCCCTTTTTATCATTTTGCTCGACAAAGTTTCACCCCAACGTATCCGTGTAATGCATTCTGACTTAGCGCTCTGAAATCACGAACAAAAATAATCAACTCTCTTAAGTTAAATTAGAATAGCAATTAAGGCTAAAGAAACGCATACATTGAAAAGTACAGCAAAAACTCTGCCGAATAATTTAAGATGGTGATGTGTTTTATTGCTATGCTAATTTAATTACTCTGCCTCTACATGCGGGAGAATTAGGGTACACTGGTAGCCACAGGGAGGCGTCCTGTTTTTTTCTGTAGGCTTTCTAAACAAAACCTCTGACCTCATCGCCAATCATTTATAACGTACCATGGGGATTTTAGATTCGGATCTACGCTGGAAATCGCGATTTCTAATATAATTAAGTGTGTATGCTTAAGGATTGAAATGCATCTGGATCAACATTTATGTTAGCATGAACCCAGTTACTTACAAACTTATATTCTATTTTGCGTGATAGAAGAAATGTCAATTATAAGAACCAAATATAACCGTTAATTATAAACAACGTTTAATTAATACTTATTTATAATATAATGTACATGTGAAAGTTCAACGGAAAGACCTGAGCTCGTATTCACAAAACCAATCCCGTGCTCAAACATGGCTTTTGTGCTCAAGCCAACTTTCTTGTACCTCGCTTAAATTAAGTATTACGATCCAAGGGTCAAGTGATAACATTGAAAACAGTAATTAGTTTTTGGTAAATCCAAATTTCTTCCATATCTTTTACAAAATGTTATTTCATTGTTTAATATATGTCAGAACAAGAAATTGGGCTTGAGCACAGAATCTGAATTTGAGCATGACAATGGTTTCATGAATACGGACCCAGCTCAGTGTTCGTCTGGAAAAAAACATTCACGTACATTCGGTTTTTGTACTGAAACCCCGTTGTATCACATACCTGTTGAATCTTGTTATAGTAATACAAGCAATTTTCAGACCATGAAATACAACGTTCTGTATTGC
>JAUMHH010019451.1:0-10775 GCA_032359455.1 Chlamys rubida | reverse complement strand
ACTTGACCATGTCATCGTCATACAATCTTCTTATTCTTGATAACAACGTAGTACTTGACCAATGTCATCGTCATACAATCTTCTTATTCTTGATAACAATGTAGTACTTGACCAATGTCATCGTCATACAATCTTCTTATTCTTGATAACAATTTAGTACTTGACCAATGCCATCGTCATACACTCATCGTATTCTTGATAACAATGTAGTACTTGACCATGTCATCGTCATACAATCTTCTTATTCTTGATAACAACGTAGTACTTGACCAATGTCATCGTCATACACTCATCGTATTCTTGATAACAATGTAGTACTTGACCAATGTCATCGTCATCGTCATACAATCTTCTTATTCTTGATAACAATGTAGTACTTGACCAAAGTCATCGTCATCGTCATACAGTCTTCTTATTCTTGATAACAATGTAGTACTTGACCAAAGTCATCATCATATAACCCACCTACTCTTGACAATATTTAAGTACCTGACCAATGTTCAATTACTTTGCAGAATGAATTAGCGACACGGGGATCACAGAGACGTCACGACAACATCGAGGACAACGTGATCGATGGTGCCGTCCAGATGGATGCACCGCCATCATGTGCCGAGAAGATAGACGCGGCATCTGTAAGCGCCATCGATTCAACTTATAAAAGTGGTATGACCGACCTAGAGGACGCACCGCTGTTGTCGACCGACAGAGACACCTTCGCAGATGACATTGAAGAAACAACGTGTATTGACGGTATTGACGTCTCTGATCGTGGATCCCCAAGGTCTTCACCTAGATCTTCACAAAGAGAATTATTAACTTGTCCTAAGTGTCGAAAGGAATTTACAAGTGATAAGCATGGGGAATTGCTGGAACATCTAGAGTTATGCTGTGATTAGTTTAGTTGAAATTGCATCATACAAACAACAACTGGCGATATTAATTACTACAAGTTGACACTACACCGTGTTGACTGTATCTTGCAATTTCAACTTACACATTCTCCCAGCGAATCCCACAACCGACCCCAGGATGTGAAAGATTCCAGGAAAGGATCCAACCCGGAGATCCTCCCAGAACCGCCCCGCAATGGCAGGTTCACATCAAGGCTGCACCCCCATCATTCACAGTCTGACCACAAACCGGAGAATATGGAAAGAAGAAGGAAATGGAATGACGGAACATATGAACGGGAAAGTTTGTAAAAGAAATTACAGTCCATTCATAAGCATAGTTTCGCCTGATACCTAGGCAAGAGTCTTTTCTTGGCAGGAATCCAAATCTGCTAGGAAATGGTTGGTATTTCAAAGCAGGACGGTTGTGGTTTTAACAATTGAGCGTCACAAATGAGATAACTGTATGTTTGCAACAAGGAAGATTTGATTACAAGATACCGGAAAGCAGGAAGAGGAAGAGCACGCTGTTACAATAAGCGCTTTTATTTATTGGAGCAACGTCCTCTGTAACACGAAAAACTTATGAGGAAATCCGTCCAGAAAGTAATGGGAAGGATGTTTAGAAATACCCTCAGCTTTCGTTCAGAGGATCAAACCTCTCATGCACTTGAAATAAACAATGCATCTTCGTCATGTTGCCAAATGCATGTCAATTATGATACAAAAGTTTACTGTCGCATCCTTGATTGTTCGTTTATCAACCCATACACATAAAATATAGTGGATATCTCGTATTACCGGATGCAGATGCGAAAAACGATCATTATGCTAGCTACACGGATGTAGCATCATTAATGATAATCATGCATCCGGAAACAATAGCTGGTCGTGGAGATATACTGGAATGAACAATTGACGATAGTAGATCAGTTTTAGAAGTCGACCAGTGATTTTATTTATCTTACTATGATAACATATTGGGTTCACTGTATAGAGAATTACCTTGTACCTAGTGTGCTGTATCTACACATTCCCCAAACTAATTATATTGAGCTCTGATATCACGTTCACACTTGATTACTATATAAACAATGACCTTGATTACTATATAAACAATGACTTTTATTATATAAACAATGACTTTTATTATATAAACAATGACTATTATCATATAAACAATGACAATGCATACATGTTTTACCGGTTGTGCCAAAATTAGTATTTATGCTGATTTAATGAACTAACATGTATCGATACTAGCCATTGTAAATTTTGTGACATGAAGCTCCATCTTGCGGGACAGGATGTCTTTTTGCCACGCCCATGTAATATTTTTGTTTATACTCGTTTGTCAATGTTTGTTGTTTATTTCCATTGTTTGTTACTATTAAATCTGTTGCCAATATGTAATCACTCTCATTGTATTATTTGGATCTATTGTTGCTTTATTTGGCGTTCAGCATTTAAGTAACGCTATTATCTTCTTGTATATTGTATTATGTTAGATTTAAGGTAGTTAACTTGGGCTTGATGTAGGAACATTAAATCATTTAATTTTATCTAATTATAAAAGCTTTGATGCAGTTACATTATATTTTATATGATTATAAAAGGTTTCCAGAAATTGCATTTGATTTAATATAGTTCTTAAGTTTTGTTAAATTATCATTAATCTAGATAATATTTAATTACATTTGACGTGATTTTTTAATCTCCTAACACTGTACATATAATTTATCTTCATTCAGAAAAGATCTAGTTACTGTGATTGTGTAATTGCTTCTTCTGAGCAATACATTGGTAGTTCAGATTTTCCAGTTTTAAGAACTAGGTTCTGAATTAAGCAATGTGTAGAACATATTATCGTGCGATTGAAAATAATATAAGTTCCAAACTATAGCATCCAGTAGAGCGAGTTTTCAGATAATTAGTTGTGTGGACTACGAGTGATCACTGTATACAATTATTGTGTGACTGTTGCTATAATGGGTTGTGAATATCGAGGATGACAATGCCTGTGGTAAATACCCTGGTCTCGTTACGTAATTGACATATTACACTTTAATTTGACGAAATATCAATGCAAGAATACGTTGTTATTCTGACCCATCTCGGCAATGGGATTTAAAAACTCATTTCCTTTATGCATAAAAGCGTAATGGTGTTTTAAACAAAGTGTGTAGGTCTTCTCAGGTTCTGGTTTAGTTAGTTAAGAATGTGCTTTAGCTTGTTAAGAGCAGAAAACCCCAGTACATTTGCTAGAAGCCAATTGCAGTGTGTCATGCCAATTATTTTTTTATTCCTATTTATATACCTGTATATATTTAACGACCTCGTTTACCTTGTGATGTACCCATTGAAATGTACGTAGTTTTAAATATTTTGTCGTCACGTGACCTCAGGTAGTCTTATGTGTCATATTGTTACCAATATGTTTCGTGCAATTAAAGGAAAAAAAGAAAATTACACTTATCTCTTGTTATGTATTTTGTAAACAATATGCAAAAATAATCCTGAGCTATAGGTTATCTTTCAGTACACATTTCTTTCAGGTGTAAACGTTAACTTTTCTATGCAAAATAAACTATATGAGCATGCATTACAATAAGCAAATCTATACTCATATCACTTGCCATCAAATATGTCCTGCAGACACGAGAACAGTTAATTTGCACACAAATGCTCTATTATGTGATCAATTATGATGAAAATGTTGTTTCAACATGATGGGAAATTCATTTTTGTGTTTATACAAAACATGGTTTAAACGTCTAAAGCTGGATAGAGGCGAAAAGTGATTTGTTCGGTTCCTTTATTCTTCCGAATATCTAAACGTAAAGGAGATCTTTTAGTTACGCTCTATGTAGCAGGATTTTTTTGTTTAAATCATAACGAACTGAACCAGTGATGTAAATAAGAAACATCAATTACATAATTGACTTGGAAGGGTAAATACATTTCATGCTGTGAGTTTGCAATAAAATGCAGGTAGATTATTTCCATTTTAAATGTTTATGCTATTTTTAAACAGTTATATTTTTAAACAAAAAACAAAAAAAAATACAACGTTGCATAACCTTACATTGTAAAATCCCTAAAAAAATCAGTAAATAGGGGTTTAGTGTTAATTCGGTTTTAAGTCTACGGTTGCACATCTTTGTTTTGCTTTCGATTTGGTTTTTTCTTCTTTCATTTTATTTTCCAGTGACGATTGCTATTTATACGCTGTTTTGGAACTACTGGTATTTCTACTTTCGTTTTTGGTTTGTATTGTACAATGTATTGAGCGCGTCATTATATCTTCTACTTTGTGTTTGTGTTGGAATTCCTACTTCTGTTTAGAGGATTTCCTGGTTTCAGTTCTATTCTTGCATTAACCTTGGAGTTCCAGTTATGTCCTTGAGTGGTGACATAGCGGAATCGTTTTCAAAAAAATACTACTGTCTTTTGTTATTAAAGGGACCTGTGTCAGTGTTTTACGCAACACGATAATACCTGTGCACTATCTAAGACAGGTGTCATGATTGATGAGAAAAACATGAAATAACCTCTAGAAAAATATAATAAAACGTCGTATAAAAGGTAACCTGAGATTAGTTTATAGTTTGTTTGATAAAGAACTTTGAGAATCATTGTTGTTTTGCAAACGGCTGTGGATTATTTCAATGGTAATTCAAAGAGCTTAAATACTGAACAATTCATATCGGCGTTTGTATGTCTATCATTCGTCTCAGCTGTTTACATTTTTTTAATTGGTTGTTGTAGTTTAAACTTGCATAATGAAGCATAATCAATTTCAACAAAAGATACCTTTCAAATTTGAAAATATATTAAACGAAACTGTTTGATTTCCAATAACCCGAAATGAAATGTAGTGAAAATTTACGTTTTATATTTTTGATACATTGTATGCACATATCCGTTTTAGAAAATCTACCACATGGGCAGTTATTAATCAAGTGCTTAAAAGGCAACACAGTGCTTAGTCACTGAAACAGATCTTATCTGATAGCCAAGTTTAAGATTGGTAATTTAATTTGATAAGATTGGTAAATTTTGCAATCAACACCAATTCCTTACGTCTTTCTGGATGCCAAAATGTTGAACTGGCGATGTGCTGGATGCTAGGCAAATACATATATCTAAGTGGAAGAAGAACACAAAGGCGTTTTATCATGCAATTTTAATATTTTTTTTAATACAATTTCTACAGATCATATCAATGACTAAATCGACTTCCAGATGTTGTATTTTTGTTGTCATTATCCCGTCCATTCTCTCGTTGAGAAATTACATGACAATTGTGTAGCGTGCCAATATGTGAAAACAGATATGTCTTATTTTCCTTGTGCTTTTTTCAATGGAACTTTGAGTTATTTCTCTCAGGTCGGAAGTTTTGAATAATTGAAAAACAAAGCCTCTGCTGACGAAATGTAGCCGCGGGTGGTGATAATAAAGACGGTTGTGGATAGATAAATAACCTATATTTCGATATATGTGAGGAGTATGTTGCGTCATAGCAGACTTTTGTTGTCAACACCTCATAAAATAGCGCTACAAAACGGTGTCGGAGAATTCCAAGTTTTCATATAGTAGTGCGATCAGTCCCCACGCCAGACATCTACCAAGTCTGGTGTCAAAGTCAGAGAAAACTCGGGACTAATTTTTGCCTTGATGAAAGGGCGGATTACCTCTAAATTTTGTAGAAATAAAATCACTCCCGGCATTGTTGACAGTGATCAAGGACACATTTTAATAAAATGAGGCAAACCACGAGCCATAGAAAAGTTCCCTGCACCCCATATGGTACCCGTAATGTCTCTTGTCAAGATAGATCTCCAACGAGTTTATCCACTAGCTGTTCCTCCTATTTGTGCCATATTCCTGTATATGGAATTCGAATAGATGCGACAGACAATAGCTTTACCAAGGCAAACAATTTCAGATTTGATTATTGCAAATTTGCTTGGTGATCCGATCGACTTTTTCGCAACATCGGAAATGTAACTCGTGCCTTCCTGCATACTGGGGTTCAACTGCCTCCAAGTATTGTAGACTTTGTGTATATACCGTAGCCGGTCACAAGATCGTGGTTAATTAAGGAAGGATGTCACGCGGTCTGCCATCATCAGGATGTAAACATGGTCACGAAGAATTACACTCACTTCAAATCACAGCTTCTTTAAAAAGTTAACGATTATTTGTTCATAACAAGTAACGTAGGTAACCAATTGTGATCATTATCAGGCGACCACACACTTAGATTTTTTTCTCGGAAAAAGTGTTCGATGTTTTTATTATTATTTTTTTCCCATTTATATTTGTAAAGTAGTCAAGGAAGCATCTTCTTCATTCATAGCTGCGGGAACCGTAGCTTCTAGTTTTTTTTGTTTTTTTTTATTATTGTTATCGGAATCTATGGTCCGATAACAATATATAAAAAAAAAATCGGACCTAGAAGATCCGGTTCCCGCAGCTACTTCATTCAAATATGTTTCAAGTGTACTCAGTTGAACGACAGAATCATCATTCAGTCTGCACCTGTAGAGCATTATTTTTCTGACCACATAGTTTTAAAGAGTCTGTAGTATGTTGTCATTAAGGAATATAGATTTGTCCAATGCGTCATGACCTTGGTTTACCTTGAGGTTATCCATATCTAATGTGCTATTTATCTTTATTCAACATCTGACAGCTTGAAGTTTTCCTCGACTTCTAAATTTCCTATAAGTGAAGCCCGGATTGATATTTCCTTGATTTTGAGATTGACCCTAAAGCTAACATTGTATGTTGTCTTCCTCTTTGAGATTTCTCATTGGTTTAACAATACTTGAGAGTTTCTTCAACTTTGAGATGTTTTGCACAATTGCGACCAGGATGATAATGATAATAATGAAAATAATGACAATGTAAAGATAAATAAAACATGCAAAAATATCTTGAAAATAACAAATTCTTGTTGACATGTAAACGGGTATTATTCAACAAATGTGTTGATTGTTAAACACCAAAGCGCTCTAGTTTATCCAATTCTAAGGGAAAATGTGCGGCCGCTATTGGCCATCGTATCAAGTCGTCTTTAAACCCAGCAACATCTGCTGGTGAGGAAAGTGTCTGGGTCATCTACTTGAAACAAAGGGAAGTAGGTTATTTGCTGAGAAGAAAACTGGCTGGTTTATCTGCTTATAACCAAGGTTGAGTTATCTATCAGGAACGAAGGTGTCTATCTTTGAAGGCTCCACTTTACTCAGTCATAGGGATCACTACAATTTGAAAATTAGTGAAAATGAGTAAAAAGTAAAAAATTATCAATCCAGGGACGAAAAACGATAATATCATACCAAATCATTTAAACATATCTGAACTCAGTTTCAAACACATTCTTTAAATTCAAGGAAAATTCCGGTACTTAAGTTTATATGTTGAAAAGTATTTTTGAAGTAAAGAAAAAAAAGGGTTTAATGCAATAGAGAAAAAAAAAGCCAATGATTTGTTTAAGAGAACGTTTGTGAACCAGGGATGCGATTTGTACACGGGGGCATACGTGTTCTAAGGTGTAACAAATAGGCTTATTTGTTAACATTTAATCCGCACGATGACATTTCTAAGTTGTTTGCTTTACTATATTGTTTAGAGATAATTTGGCCATTTTGATACCTTACCTGGTATAACCCCGAGAGTTCCGATATTAGCTGATATCGGGACCGAGGGTAATACGGGGTATGTTATAAAACCGTCAAATCATACACTTTTCATCCACAATGTCAACTGCAATGAATAGTGTTTATTGTATGATCATTTTGACAGCATATCCTGTATAAGCCCCCAAAAGCAATATCATTTGTTATCCTTCATAGATCTCGAAGAAAAGTTGTTACAATTTCCTTTAGTTATCAGCCAGGCGAGTGACTGAATAAGACTTCCCCACGATATTTAAGCTCTGCATGATTCACACGAAGTTAACTGTTTCTTCTTTATCTCTGAGCCTTTTAAGCATTTTACAACCCAATTAACATAATTGCAAGAAATGTTCTCACATTGATCGCATGACATTTTTGACAACACAGGTAGTGATCGGAGGATATGCCAGGTATTGAAGATCAAAAAGACTACGTAACGCATATACCGAATTTTGTTCGGAACACCATTGACATTTTCACAGAGTTAGCCGAAATCCAAACAGAAAAGTACATTACAAGAAATTTAAAACACGGATGACCAGAAGTTGTATTATTTAACCTATCATTATAATGTATGACAGAGGGTTTCGCGATTTTATTTTGATTTCTAAATAAAATGCTATGTAAAACATAATTTTATGACTACAAATTTTCTGTTTAAATTCCGCCGAGACATTAAACACTAGAGGGCGCACGTGTATTATAGTTTACTACATAAGCTAAGATGGCGGAAATGATTGTCGTTGGCATTCTGCCTTCGAGAGAATGAAACTGGTGTAAACCAGTACGAAATGTGTCATGTGCCACCAGTATAAGAGGATGAGTCGGACTATGACTCGACCCTAGGGTCTTGTTGATATTGCGCAGTTGTTTTAAAGATAGCTTAAGATACATTTTTGGGTGCGGGGGTCTTTTTATAGTAGGATAATATAAATATGATATAAGTGCGAAATAGCACTTTGTTAAAGGCCAATATATATTCAGTGTATGTTCAAGCCAGACGTGATACATGGCTGTTGCCTAACGACTTCTTGACCAGGCTTCCCTATCCTACATGTTCGATGTTCATTATAGCGACTGGACATTTGAAGGTTTTTGCTCTCTGTCAACTTAAACTGGCACACAGCGGTAGTGAGAATCATTACCGTCATTGAATGAAACAAAACGAGCGTTAACATGTCCAACTTCCTGTTTTGTTCAACCCATAGTAAATAAGTATAAACTTTATTTATTTTACAACACTTATGAAACAGTATTTAACAACTGATACTAATCACTGTTGATGGTCCGGATGTTAGCGCGGGTGGGATTTTACTGTGGTAGGAAACAGGAGTACCCGGAGAAAACCCACGTGGTCGGGCAGGTGACACCAAACCTTGTCACGTCCGATCGGCGAATCGAACCCCGACCGCCTTGTTGAAAGGCCAAAAACCACCCTGTACCCATAGTTCACAAGCGTCATCAGGTGAGATAAAATGCGGCTGCAATTTTCATGTGTTAAGACTAGGGGATTTTCATCGATAATTGCTTGATGTTGTTTTTGACATATGCAAGGGTTACTTAAGCGTCCTAGATATTATTTCGTCCAGTTTTATCCAGTGCCTGTTAGGTACACAAGGAATTGTATGAAGATATCGGGCCGACGAGATAGTCCAGACGACACTGCTTTATCACAACAGAACGGGACTACAGTCAACAGCATTATGAAGGTGATTGACCATGAGGTGATACGTACGCCTAAGGTCAATAACTGACAAAATCATATCATGGGCGAGCTACTTTGTGGTGGTTGGATCAGGAAGTGTAGAAACGTCATGACGTGTTTCAGCTTTGGGTACAACTTGAGTACTATGGCGTTGTTAAAAGTACTACCCTGTATCGACACTGACGATAGAAAGTCTGGTACCATTGTTTTACGATAATATGACGCGATTGCAAAATATAAACAAATGAAAGATTAAGACCAGGTGTCCGGGAAAGGAACAATGGAAAACAAATAGTACAGCGTCAACACACGACCTAATTGTAGCTAGAGTTCGACATGAAAAGTCATCGATGGAATCTGGGGAGATATCAAAACACTCCAAAGACACCAAGAGCCCAAGCTTTACCGATTTGAACTTCATGGAAATTATCCTGGTGTGGAAATGCATGCGTTTTTTTGCGTTAAGTAAATAAGCCCGAAAATATCCACTCGCGAATGTTTATATAAAGCATTTAAAGATTGCAGAACGATCCAATACAATTATATTCATATCTTTTGGGGGTAAATGATAGCTATACGGGCAGACATCTTCCTGATACGAACATCTAATTATTCCAAAATATGTTTCAAGGATCCCTGTCCCACTGCACTATCGTTTTTAGTATATACAGTTACCTCCCCTGAATTTCGTTTTTTGATATGAATGTAGCACAGTTGGCCCAAACACATCCGTTTACTTCATATAGGTGGCTCAGTCGGTTAGAGTGACAGTATCGAAATCTGCGGTCCATGGTTCGAATTCCGGTCTAGCCCCACTGAACTTTTACACTTAGAACACTGTTGTTTGTTATATTTTGAATATTTCAATTTTAATATTTTTTCAAGGTCTGGAAGGTATAGTTTGCTTTTCAGAATTTTTTTATCAAAGCTATTGTCATGCCGGAAATAAAAACAGTTTCTAAAGCGTAGTGACAGTTTGGCAGTGGAACAGGGATCCTTAAACAGACCAGGACATATATAACTGTTGGTTATATCCTATACGAATTTATAAATTTATATTAAGGAATGGGATAGAACCCAGGACGGATATCCTATGTATAACCAGAGAATATTGAATACTATATTACATGTTTCATGGGTTCGATACCTACGTTGGGCAGTCGTTAGGTAATGGACGGTGGTTTTTTTTTCATTTCCTTTGCATGATTTCAATAAATTATATTCAGAATGATTTAGGATTAGGATTGAACAACTGGCTATGCCTTTATCAGTTGAGATAGTAAGGTCACAAGTCCTGGACAAGATGGGCATTTCTTGTTATTCTTACAATTGAACAGTTTACATTTTCACACCTTGCACTACCGGGTAACCACATTTATCTATTTTGAGTTTTAGCACACTTCATAATATGCACACTTTACTTAAGTCTATATGAACATTATCAGCACTCTCCAGTTAAGACCATTTAAGATCTCTTTTTTTCCAGCGCTAAAT
>JAUMHH010019450.1:9943-25059 GCA_032359455.1 Chlamys rubida | reverse complement strand
CAAAGATACAACACAGTGCCGTGCCGTGACTCCAACCCGCAACCCTTCGGTCACGAGCCCGGCGTCCTACCACTAGACTGACTAACGTGCCTCCATATGCCTCCTTTATACCAGTAGTAACAGTGTTTATCGTTACGTCTCTAGCTATACATGTACAAAGGTATGCAAAAGTTGACTTAACATTTTAACATAGGGTATGATTAATTCATACTATACACATATATTTCTCTTTTGTATTCATGACATGGCATTTAACTGTCTGAGGAATTAGTTTTGACTTTTGTACATCTGTTTATCATATTATGACATGAATACGTCTAGAATTTTCCGTTTAAATGAATTTTGCATACATAACTGTCGTTGAAAACCCATTAATAATGTGGTTGTACATAGGCGATTCACCATAAATAAAATATGAGACTGTATACGAACACTGATTATAACGAGCGTCATGCGGCTGATATAAAACCTATTTTTTGTTATCTACCAGCTTGGATATGTCAAACATAAGTTTATGAAAGGAAACCGCTTTTAATCATTTTAGGTATGTATCGATTAACAAAAGAGACAAACAAATGTCAACAAACCCATTATACACGAATCAAATAAACAGACGATAATCTAACATCGAATCAAATAAACAGACAATAATCTAACATCAAATCAAATAAACAGACGATAATCTAACATCGAATCAAATAAACAGACGATAATCTAACATCGAATTAAATAAACAGACAATAATCTAACATCGAATCAAATAAACAGACGATAATCTAACATCGAATCAAATAAACAGACGATAATCTAACATCGAATCAAATAAACAAACGATAATCTAACATCGAATCAAATAAACAGACGATAATCTAACACCGAATCAAATAAACAGACATTACCTTATTTTATACTGAATAAGTTTACCAAATAATCTTTAAAGAAACTTGTACGATGCGCAATTCAGAACTACATTTTGCGTTTATCTATTGGATACCAAGGTTGCTCAGATTTTGTAAGACCCATAAATCAATAAAATAAGGTAAATATGAACATCAACAAAGACCTCAACAGAAGTTGAAAGCACGACTATGATAATTGGACAATGTATACCGGAAGGGTCAATTACTCACGACACATGCCATATAGATCCTTCTCACACACAAGAAATATCACGCTTTCCAAAAAGGAACAAGAGAAGTGACAAAAAAACCCACATTACCAATGAGCATATCACAAACATCAGTATTTTTGTCTAAGGAATGTATACATCTAATGACGAATTCCAACAATTAATTCTGGAAAACAATTTAAGAAATTGTTTAATAAGTGTCCATATGATCGAGAATATATCCAGATAACAATGTTGTGATCACTCTCCTTAATAATAGACGATTACGAAGGGTTAACCAGTCCCATGATCGTCATAACTGGCGATCCATCCCGTTCTCTCCAGAATTACAAGCGACACGCATCCATCTTAGGGACCCGTTTTATTCTCTGTTTTTCATAATTACTGATACAAATCGACGATTTGCCGTTCGTAAACTAGTAAACTAGCAATTACAAATGGGGAACCTTAACAATCACTTTTCTTTCTGTCGCATTCTTGTCTGTGTGTAAATATAGAATAGACGTTTGTTATTTTAATTGGATACGACTGGTACAAATGTCACTAAGGTGGCGTTAAACTAGTCATATTTTACCCAAAGAATCCGGGTTTGTGATCATCTTTGGAGATGATTAAAAGTTTAAATTGAACCAGTTCTTGGCAACAAAAAATTGTTTCCAATAGGAAGTTAAAGTTTGCAAAGTAAAACCAATGCTTAAAAAGCATCGACATATTTTTGTATGAGCAAATTTTCTCGATTTTCCTTCAAATATTTTGTCCCGGTCAACTGCTGAAAGGGGCTGTTTGTCAAATGAAAACCTGAAAATCGATTCGATGTTGAAAATATATATCTCCTAACGGAAGTGTACGTAGTTGATAATGACAAACTTGAAGTCAACGTCCAGTGTGGTCAGTTTCATCTTTTGGGAAAGCCGGTGATAACAATAGCTACGACCGAAATAGCGCAATAGTCGGGCCTTTCAGTGAGAACTTTACACCACTACGCTGTCGACCGACAACACTGTGTCAGTTATGAGCCTCATGACATGTATGAGTTCATACATAACACATTCTTGAATTTACAAAATGCATCGCAAGTAAGAATTACATTGTATAATTTTCATAATATATACCTCTTATAAGAGATTTCTGTTCACAGTTGGATTAGAATAAAAAGGAACAGGTTCTATTAGAGCATGCACGTAGTGAGCGGGTGCCGCAGGAAGATTTTCAAACCGCAGAAAATACGATATCAATAGGTTTAAACGTAAAATAGATCACTCGATCATTGATAACGATGTTTAAGATGCTACTGGCAGATTATACTTGTATTTCAGAGAGGCTGGGTGAATACAGCGAGAGGTTCCCTACTCCCCTCGGCTGGATAGATATTTGTGTTCGCTAGACATTCACCGACAGCTGCCGCTAAAATGTACGGCTGTACAGTTAACGATGTCTCCATTACTGATTAAAATCGCCAAGAAAACATTGTCTCTTGTCAATTTCTCGACATGAATTGTTCATAAGGAGTATCAAATTATATAATCATGAAGAATTTTGTGACAGGGTTATAAAAAACACTTACTTCACTAAATTGTCCCTTTAACTCTTTCAAATATTTGAAAAACCGGGGCCTGGAAATTGCAGTAACATAGCGTTCATAATGTAACTCATAGATATGCTATTCTTTTTGACACTGCGAAGTTAGATACAAACTGAATGTTCAAAATAATTATTCTCGTGTGTATGATTCGAATATTAGAGCTACTTTTTGACACAATTTTGGGAACATTTTGTAAAGATAAGCATGTGATAATGTCATGTTTCAGTTTTATATTAATTTTTAACGACTCTGTCTATTCAAATTGTCTCGATGTGTGGTACAATTCCACTCTATGTTGGATCGAACGATAAGGGGACTGCAAATCAATCCAATCCTCGAACGATAAGGGGATTGCAAATCAATCCAATCCTCGCAATGATGCTAAAAGCATATAAATTGAATGTTAATTTATAAACTTTCTAACCGTATTTCAGTTGTGAACATACATACACATTGTGGCGGAGTTCATGTTATATTGATATACCGATATCTATGAATTTCACATAGAATTATGCAATTTCCGAAGGAATCTTCAAAAGTGCAAAGCTGTGTGGTTGTATGAAAATACTGGATAAATTATGAACACAGCAAAACGAACTGCACGTGCGTTTTCGGAACAAAACAGGTGTGTTACACAGTAGGGATCCCTGTAAACTGCTGTACAAGCAATTGTATGATGTAGCTAACTTTTGTCCTTGTTTCCTATTATAAATCGATTAAAAATACACTTTCTCCCTTTCATGTATTTCTTCATATTTGTTGAACCAGTGAAGAAGTAGATTTTACGCCTTTTGACCCAACTTACAACTTTGAATTTCAATTACACACAGTACTGATGATTTGTTACCTGTAGTATTTTGCTTTGAATGTATTTTCTGATATTTCATTTTCATGTAAAATCCAGTTAGATGTTTTATCCTGGAAATAAACGTCCCAAGCTCGTGTTTCAATGATATTTTACATGTGCACAACAACTAGCAATTACAAACGTATTTCATTAAAATGATATGTTGACAAATATTGATATTTCTAATCCGAACCCAGTATGGGCATATTGGTCGAGTGGTTAACACTTCGGCCTCCCACGCAGGTGACGTGGGTTCTATTCCCAAAGTCGTTGTATGCATCGATATTCAGGGAAAGTATTTTTCTCCTGCACACACAACTCCAACAACCCAGGTTGAGCATAAAATGGTCTAGGGAGGATGTTGCGGTATCTGTGTTTTAGCATTCAAATGAGGTGGCACTATAAATGATGCCAGGTGGCACAGGACTAGTAGTTAGCGCCGGATAAGGCAGATCCTGTGAATTCCTCAAAAATCGTATTGATTAATGTATATGCTAATTGTATTAATTGTTTGAATTGTTTATATGTAAAGCGCTTTAGAGTGGCTTATTCTAGCTAAATAAGGCGCTATATCAAATGTTATATATCATTGGTATTACGATATGATTATTCAACAAAAGACAGAAACAACCCATTATATATGATTAGTCATAGTTTTAGATATCTTGCATTGACTAATTGAAGAAAGCCATATATTGTATGTGATAACGGATCACTACAGATAAAATACAGTCAGTGAATCCAAATAAGATCGGTTATTGCAAGTATGACACATGTTGTTCACCATTAGAAAAATTTAACGAAAGGTATCCTACGATACATGTATGTAGCTTACCAGCAACTGAACACAAATAAAATATCTTCTTATAGGACATTATAATATTGTAAACCTAGGTATTGTATGTTCGATGGTCAACGATTAATAACAGCAAAACGACAGATATCTAGAGAGACACCATTGTGTCAATTACCAGTGCATTATCATCAAAATCACCACTGACAATTGCAGGTTTATAAGGTCAGCTGAGTTAATTTGTTATGATTGTACCGAGAATTTTGACGACATGGTGTACTTTATACAGTACCTGGACAATTTCGCCTTGGTTTGTTATATTCCTAAGTAACTCTTATTAATGTCGCCCACACGTATAATTGTCTCTAAATCATGCTTTGTTAAATATTTCTGTCCGAACTAATTTGCTTATATTACGGAAGGCGGAAAAGGCAAAAAGTCAACATGCGTCGAATTTTCCCGGCATATAATATCTGCTTCTCATTTAACTGGTAAGAGGCATTTAGGATTCCCTGGTTAATCTGAGACACACATATACAAATAGTACATGTATAATGTATCATACACATCCAGCAATGTACATTAGTGTCATTCTCTTATCCTTAGTGATAATGGAGTCTAGATATAATGTCAAATAGATATTCCTGTTGTATAAGAGAGTCCTGAATGTTTGAATTTCAATGATGTGTTCATTACCGATCGCATGACCTAATTGTAGTATGTCAGTCTGTCGTATTTAGGGCGAGGTTGCTATGTACATGTAACACCTTATCTCCGAGGTCATACCATTTTTCAGACACAGTTCCCCTACACATCTCTACATCTTGTAACAGGAAGATAATAGAGACATGGTTAGTTTCATTTTGTTTAGATTATCATACAGCGTATATGTTCATACATATATACATATGATAAAAATATATGTTTCTTCCTATCAGAACGTTCCCCGTCAAGGATACGCGATAGCGAAACCGAGAGAACAGAAATAAAAAAACAGGATCTGCTAGTTTTGTATACACATTATTGCGCCAAAGGAAATATATAAGGGCTTTATATATTTTGGAAAGTCCAAAATTCTTGATAAAATTGATGATAAAAGCATGAACCAGGATATTCGTTTCTGTGTTTATTTCGAATTTACCTCAGTTTATGTTATAGATTGATGGCACAATTGTATCATTATAAATCCAGATCTACGTGTGTTTATTTGTTTCTAATCTAGATTAGAACTGTACCGAAGAACCCTCATACATTTGTTAATGTTTATGCATCCTGTATACATAAACGACTTCAATGAAGAGACATGTCGGTCACCTGATTAGAAACACGTCCAAACACAATATCGATGGAGATACGCTTTACTATACATGTATTACAGGGTATTGTCAGTAGAGTGGTTAGTTTAATTTTGCACTAAATAAAGTTGGTCAGATTATCATAAGTTATTTTTAAATGTTTCCCTTACACTACATCTGGAAAACCGTTTAATTCATTAATAAACATAAGTGGGTGTAAATGGTCTCATCTGAATCCAGATACATATTATTTGTATGCTTCAATAGATAAATAAATGTATTGAAAATAATGACTGACAAAAATTGTTGAACTGTAAAATTAAAGAAAATAAACATAAAACAAAATCCGTATGTTCATTATTTTGCTACGACTCATAATAAAATCTACGTGTGAAAAACACTGTAAAAACGCGCTTAGAAATAAAATCGTACTGCTGAAAGGCACACAGAAAGTGAGAAAGGAAAAACAAATATCTGAAAAGATCTGTGGATAAACGGTATCGGAGGTCCAATGCAGCGAGCCGTTAACAAAAACAATAGACAGTGAAATAAAAAAGTTCCGGACGGAAATAGAACGAAAAATAAACACCCATCAAACAATTCCCCGGATGGACAACAAGGAAATCACCCGTCAATTGAACATTTGTATAAAAAAAACTCCGCGAAATGTCAGAAGAAAGTGGCGAGGATGGCGAGATATGCACGTCACTAAATGTCGATGATTTGATTCACGAAGGCTTTCACATCCGGGATATATAGGTCACGCACGCGTACAGCAAACCGTCTAAAGGGAAATACCCGGGTATCGTGATATATAGGTCACGCACGCGTACAGCAAACCGTCTAAAAGGAAATACCCGGGTATCGTGATGGCTACACTGGACTTGATTGAAAGCAAACCAAAACTTTTGTATTCATCACCGTAGTGTATTTTACTGTGCACTGTGGAACGACATAGGAATAAGGATAAGTAACTACTAAGTACGGAAGCTAGTGAAAGGGACTGATAAATAAGGGAACAGGCTTAAAGTGTGATATTTTAATGAACAATACACCTTGGTCCATTTCGAGTATTAGAAAATGAAGAACATCTGATATCTTATTACGGATACAAATTTTATAAGACCAACCAAAAGACAAAAAGTTGAATTTTTAACTAATCTTTGTTAAAGTTAACCAAACTATAAGCAACCGGGGCAAGTCGTATACGAATTGATTAACCTGTGTTTCGAAGAGTGCTTTTTTCCAATAATGATATAATTTTGCTATTTTTTTCTGTTTGGGATTAAATGTTTAGTTGTGAACAATACTTTTCTCGTGACAATGTGTTGTGCTATAAAAATGATAAGCAGTATATAGTCCCACTAACAATTTACTCTATTTGTAAAGAGTTACCTGAGGGTTTATCTGACAGAATGATTAAACAAATGCAAATTTTACATACACTGTCACAACTACTTAAAGGAATGAACGCATTCTACTGTTGCTTCATCCGTGTTTGAAAAGGAAAAGTATCCGCCTTAAAATTAAGTAAGGTTCTGATTGGTTAATACCACAAGGGATATTCGCATAATGTGACCAATATCATTTTTCATTTTTGTCGATTTCGAGTAAATAACTCGTAATTTCAGGATAATTACTCAAAGTTTCAAGATAATAATTTCCTTACAGTTGGGCGACCACATTTTAAGAAGAATTTTCCTCACTTTCTTTCATCTATGTTATCGTTCTACTTTGCCACAAAACAGTTTCCTTTTCCCTGTATAAATTCAATACAAGTATGCAGTCCTTTGGTACCTTTTCAAACGCAATGACGTACTATTTTTACTATGTGTAACTAGTGCTACTATTAGTTCTAATTTTAATTAGGGAAGCATGGTAACAGGAGCGTTGTCGATAAGAAGAGCAAGTATGCTTATTTTATCAATAACGTTGAAATTATATTCATGTGAAACTCATTAAAGGCGTTGTGAAAGCTGCGATAATGATGTGTGGTATCGTGGTATAGTTGCGCGATGCTGTGATAGATTAACACTGTAATGAAAGAAAATATTACGGTATGAAACAAAAATTGGCTACATAATTAACAGTAATACCAAACTCATTGTTTTTATCTTTATTGACTTACTTGCAGTTTACAGTGAAGGGAGGGAATAGTTATAATCAAGTTCTGCCTTTGTGATTATGAAAATCCTTTACAAATATGTACGCTTTACTGTGTGTTGTACTGTAATACCCATCCAAATAATGTCCTGAATCGTGTGCAGTAATGGAGAGAATCCAACCTCAAGATCTGGACGACAATAAAGTAAGACGCAGTTGTTGACATTTCACTCTTGAAATCAACATCTTTTTAAAACAATGTAACGTGACAATCACGTGCCTAGTGAATATTTGTCAAGTGACCGCTTATTATTTAGCTACACTCATCATTTATAATAATAAAGTAGAGCATATTTGATTAAGGTATGTATTTGATAGACACATAACATTATAAAATAAGTTATAATAAACATCATTACTTGTGTGTATGATATAACTATATAAATATACCTTGTGCAGATATATCTTATTAGTAATCTTTATGCCCCGACATTATTTCATTCACCTCAACATCCTTTGACAGGAGTGTCTTTCTGTTGTAATTAGCCTTTTCCCTCTCCACTACGGAATGAACAACAAATCATCCCCAAGGAATGTTCAGCCAATAAATACATTATAAACTCCTGGAAAAGATGATCTATATCTGAATTTTTTTAATCAATAAATCCCTTATGGATGAAATTGAGCTTAAACAATGATTTATATCCAGTTTGAAAATATCTTTTTATTGTTGGCTGACGTTTTTAAGAAATTTCTCGTTAGGTTTATAGCCTTAGCAGTCAACAATCACCCAGGGTGCAATAACGTCAAACAATAACTGTACAGTCTGAGTAGGGATTGTCCTCAGACACGGAGATAAATCGTGTAAGCATTGTATGCTTAACATGCTGTTATCGTCGTTAACGCTCATCTGAAATCTTGTTTTAAAAAAAAGACATAAGTTTATAAAAAACAGTTTGTTGAAAGCAAGGATAAATTAAGGCACTTTTGTGATTTGAACACTAATATATACGCATACCTATGCTTACTGAACGATGTATGCAGTGCAATTTTTTTAAATGGTAAGATTACAATATCTGTTTAGTAAGTTACAAGCAACAGAAGTATGGACTAATTATTGAGAAGAAATGTTATATAACTCGTGGAGGTTACGAGGTATTTATAGCCTGTGAACTACTGCTGAGTGAGCTGTATGACATAACATATACCCGACACAAGACATTATGCTTTCATAAACATATCAATGTTTTGCACGTATATGGAGTATATACCATAATTGTTAACATTTATGGAATTTCGTGTCCGCAGTAAATTTTGTTGGGCACAGGTATAAACACATCCACATAACCCTGATACATTCCAGACCAGACAGAAATGCCGATTACCGTGAAATTGGACTTTGTAATCTCCGACAGTTCTCGGTTAAACTGGCCTGCCCCACCTTGTTGACTTCCTGCAGCAGCCTCCAATGCATATATCCGTTTTATACAACAGCTGTTGTTTATTGTCCAGTCCTGTGTTTTACACGCTGCAACGCTTCTTGATGAACACATGGATTGCAAAACTCGTTCAGCGGTGCTGATGAATCGAATATTTTTTATCTTCAAAATGGTTTCCCTGTCGACGATGACTATTATAGATGCTGTAGAAAATGAAGGAACACACACATTTCCCCCGTATCAATCAGTCGATGCATTGAACATTGTATCAATGGCTCTGTTGTGAAAACAATAAATTTCCCTTTGTAGACTTTACCAATCAATCAACCAAGTTTCCCCTTTTTAAGCAAGTACAGTGTATACTGTAGGAGTACAGATCTCGGTTTTCTAATTTATGCGGTCTTTTCGTTACATTTCATCAGCTAATGACCATATAAATATGCCTAAGCATTCCATACCAAAGCAGCAATTTATTCATACATTATTTCTGTAAAGTAAACATGTACATAATAGTATGGATACATGTTTCATGTTTTCATTTCAATTGAAATTTCTCACCGCTCTTAGTACACAAATCTCGACCACATAGTTTGCAACCAATCATAGAGGCCTCTTTTCCTTTGTATGCGCTTGCAAAAGTCCATGAAAGAAACAAGTGCAGAGATTGTTCGTAGGCTCTCATCCAATGTACCCGGTTAGTTATGCTGTAGGATTTGTTCCTATACACCCGGTATATGTTAACGTGTAATTCAGGAAAAGACAATTGCGCTAAACCATAAATATAGGTACTGCGATTTCCCTAATTTAAGAATGCTCGAATTAGTCCTACATGTGCACCCTTCCTTCCGTGAAAATAAAAGTGCGCTAATTTAAGTATGCTTTTAGTATAGTATATATATATATGTATGATATATTGAACATATTAATGATTAATACACTATCATAACCTTAAACCGGGCATCGCATTTCCATGATTCTCTTTCATATGGTTGTGTCGTAAATGCCCGAACAAGCACACCTGCATGAGTGTACAAATGTTACTAGTACATAACACTTCGGGCGAAATGGACATGCATTTCGCTTCAAAAGATCCTTATGTTACAGGACATCGTATTTTCATAATGCTTAAAACATGAAGTACAAGAGTATCGTTACTTTCATTTTAGGTATATATAATCAATGCAAACGAAGATCAACAGAAGCAAGGGACACGGAAGGCCGCTATTAATTGTTTTCAACTTATGCTGTCGGAGACGGTGCCCACTGATGGTAAGTTGACATTAAGTCTTAAACATTCAATTGTTATATTGCATCTTGAGACAATCAGCAGGTACATGGACCCCTATCCTCTCCCCTAAAGGAAATTAGAAAAGAAAAATAGTTACTACTTACAAAATTCGTATCGTATTCGTAAAGAGAGGGACTTATCTAGTTTGCGCTTTAGCTGGCGTGGCGAGGGGAGGACTTCGTATTTGTTTGTGTTTTCAAGTGGCATTTGTTTAGTTTGGTTTGGTTTGGTTTGTTTATGTTCTACGTCCTATCAACAAATATGGTCATCCAAGGATATGCCAGGTTTTTGTGGCGGGGAAAGCCGAAGTTCCCGGAGAAAAAACAGCGACCTATACGGCCAATACCTAGCGACTGCCCCATGTAGGTCTCGAACCCGCGACCCAGTGGTGGAGGGCTGGTGGTAGCAGAATATCAGACGCCTTAACCACTTGGCCACCGCCGTCCCTCAAGTGGCGTAAAGAGGGAAAACATCAATATTAGCATCCGAATCTATTACATATTTTACAAAATGTAAAGAGGGGCACTCCCTTTCAAGTTAGTTTTTTACTGGAGTCACGCAGGGAAACCTTAGTGTTTTTTGTGTTAAGTCGCATTATAAGAGAGAAAACATTTTGATCTATTTCGTATTTCTACCTTATTGTAAGAAATAAAATCACTATTTATTTCTTAATTTACCTCATGAAAAGAATGTGTAGCATCCCAATCAATTGCTATCTCATGTAAAGAAAGGAACTATCCCCATCTGTTTATCTTGTAATGTCGTGCTTGATTCTGCTTTATGTAATTATCTCCTTTTCAGATGTGTACTGTAATAGAACGTTTGGTGGAGGGATATGCTGGCCGTACGCACGCGCCAACAGTACCTTAAATGTTGATTGTCCGGACTACATCCATGGATTTGACCCCAGAGGTGCGTTCCGCAATTGTTGTCTAAGTTCTGTCTGTTGTGTTGCTATTTTTGCTGTGATTAATGAAATATTATATCATTTTTATATCGTTCAGCATAAAACATGTCGAATGCTTCATCACAAGTGTTACACCTAGCCGGGCTTTGTGGTTGGGTAACAATGGTAATTTGTATTGACACAATAGTATTTAGGAAATCATTTCTCTCGGTTAATATCACTTTTTCGTGTTCTTTAAACGTTAATATTTACCAACACAAATGTCAATCAGTGTATAGTTATATTTTGTGTATAGTCTAGAAAGACAGTGTATACTCCTATTTTTGTCTACAAACTGTAACAGCTGTCTGAGATACGGCCACGTGTACTACGACACATTTTCTTTATAGAACGAAAATTCATTTTCATTTCATAAAAATTACATTCCCTTAAGTTTAAGTTAACGTAAGTATACCAATGTTTCATAAATTTATACTAAATGTTAATCTTTCTTACATATTTTGATAATTAATGTCTATGTTTTGTCATGGTAAACCTTTAAAATGAAGGTTGCGAGGGAAATACGTTTCTTTCCATCTCTTTCATCAAACGTGTGACCTTTTTGTGGTGTCGCTTTATCTCAACACCTGTATGATTTTAACACCGTAAATGTCTCCATTACGTATCGATAACAACACGGAAATTAACAAGAAAAGGATGATGTGATAATTAAGTATAGGCGTCTTCAAATTTTAAGATTTTTCAATACGCATTTACCATATCTGACACTTAATAGTGGCTTCTTACACTCATCATGACTGAACTTAAGCATCTTAGACCTATTGTAATCGTTACCATTATTACAAAATGTAGCTTAGCAATATTCAAACACATTGCCAAGGAGTATATTTGAAGTCGCTTTCTAAGTATTATTAAAACTAATGCAGTATATTATTCTAAATCAATGGACAACCATCATTTACAACGAAAAGGGCATTTGATAAGTAGGCTATTTACTAAATTAAGAAGAAATATGTGTAAGCTCCCATCAACCGGATGTGGAACTCTCCGTTCCCTGTGTGTCTATCGGTAAAATAGCATGAAATATTTCAGATATGTCATTTAGATAGTGACACACAATTTCATAGTTGCGTATCACCTGACTCAAATCCCTGATACATTCATTGTGAACATTATGAATTTAGACCCATTTTACTGGATGTTTACATTAATAATTAATATTTGCCAGTACCAACGGAAGATGTGTAAGCTCAATTACTACATGCTCGATCGATGATGGATGAAAATATGTCCCAGTTTATGGAAAACAACGGTATGTCACGTAGTGTTTTAAGATCGATGTTTTCTGAAACTCACATCGATGTGTTATTAATGAGCAACATTGTCATGTGTCAAATCATGTTTAAAAAACACATTGCATGATTGATTACTGCCATTATAATGTGTTAATAAAGCCATTCTCTAAAAGAAATATCAAATTAGGCATCAGAATTTTTTTATTTTTCTTCACAAATATTTCAAGTTTTTGTTAGCAGCTGTTATTGTTCTATTTGTCTTGTGTCTTATTTTTATGTAATTTGCCTAAAAATACCGTTTTATCTTATCTTGATTAGCTTTAACGACCTCGAAAAAGCAAATCGTTCTTTCAGTGATTTTGTATTCAGATTTAAAAAAAAAATGAGCGTGAAATGGCGTACGAAATGCCATTAAGGCGAAATAGTGATAATATGAAACCACCTAACTGTGAAATTAATCTTCCTCACAGGAATCGACGATGATGCTTGTCATCACTAAATGAGCGTTGAGTCGTCACCTTGTTCTGGCCTGATTTTAAATCAGAGGTCATTTAAGGCTTGGATTCCCTCTCTGTCTGTCGGCCTCGTTTATGGCTAATGAACTGGGATATTTTTTGACTGGTATTCAACAATAATACTCTATCATTAAGACATTTTGCGCCAAATGAAAGGTTTGAAGGGAGGAAGCCACATTTTGTTAATCATTTCCCATCACAATGATTTGTTTTGTTTCAGGAATATGCTTTTTTCCTTAAAGTCTGCTTCTGAGGGTTATTACATAACAGTGTTCGACATCATGCTTCATGCTGAATACGCCCCGCTAGAGTCGTTGTTTTCCTTCGCTACTGTTCTTTCATCTTGCGCTCCTAATATTATTAAGAAATTGTTTTAATATCATTTTAACATGTCTGCCACTCTTTATTAATTGATGAATTATTGATCAGATCGTCAAATCAATTCTTTTCAGTAACGAATTTGTGTACGGAGTTTTCATGGTGTAGAAAAGATGGCAAGTTAGATTTTCGTTATCTGTTTAGCAAAGTTTGAGTGTTATGTTTAATGTAGACTAGGACAGTCTAACGAAGAAAGCAACTTAAACAAACTAAACATTTACTGTATTTTATGGTCATTTCGTCATTTTCAAACTCAATTGTGCTACTTAAGATAAAAATAAGATCGAAATTCCATATCTATAGTGTCGCTAAGTATATTTAACAAGGAAAAGGAAAATAGTTAAAAAAACAAAAAAAGTAAAACATGTTCTGACACATACATGTACATGTATGTAGAAATACAGCGATATTGAAATAGTGCCTACTTTTCGCTATCACAGATAATGTATTCATAAACTAATGTATCTGATAAACCGTACCGGGATAAGTTCCATAACAATGTTACATCTAATCACGGGGAATGATAGAACACCAACTGAGTCAACCATGTTTGTATGTACACAAAATAAAAATAAACTTTAAAAAGATGTACATTCTTAGAAATCTTGGAGAGTCGATACAGAGAAAACGACATCAATTCAACGTGTTTTGCACCACATGACCATGATATCTATATATATCCAAGACTCATTGGCGCATTGAGAATATTCATCCGAGTATGCGAAAGACTTCACATTGCAGATGTTAATAATAATAACAATAATAGTATACAACATTTTATATAGCGCTCTATCTAGCTATCCTAAGCTTCTCTAAAGTGCTTTACAGTACATAAATATACAATTTATACAATCAATACAATTAGCATATACATGTACATTAATCAATACAATTTTGAGGAATTCGCTAGAGCTGCCTTATCAGGCGCTAACTACTATTCCTCTGCAACCTGGCTAACATATCCCCATGTGTGTATGCCTGCGAGTGTGCTGGAGATGTATTATGTTCTGTTTGTAGTGGGATCCTGCTTCCAACGGTATCAGTTATAGTGCCACCTCACTTGCATGCTACAACACAGATACCGCAACATCTACCCCAGACCATTGTATACTCCATCCTGGTGGTTGGAGTTGTGTGGTCAAGAGAAAACCCACTTTCTCTGAATATTCCACGCGTACGACGACTTCGGGGAATAAAGTAGAAGACTACTATCCTTCCGGATCCTTGTATTTGTAATTGTTCCCCTGTATATAATTCCTTCGTACATGAATTTCCAATTCGCTATAATCCAAGCTACATGTACGGGTTTTGCGACCACCTTTTTATCATTTTTCTTAGAAATGCTTATTCGTCATTGGAAATTCAAATTAATCAGAAATGTTAATACGTTTTCATTTTGTACAATGTAGGTAAAGCGCAGCGATTTTGTACCATTGATGGGACATGGGCAATGCACCCCACCCGCAACAAGACATTGACTAATTATGATGGGTGTACAGACTACACGAAGGAGGAGGCCAAACGGGTGCCCGTGTCCACCTACAC
>JAUMHH010019439.1:0-10775 GCA_032359455.1 Chlamys rubida | reverse complement strand
ACAGTAAGTTATGTACTGGTGTACTATAGGTATACCCCCTAGTCTGTCCTCACAGTAAGTTATGTACTTGTGTATTATAGGTATACCCCCTAGTCTGTCATCACAGTAAGTTATGTACTGGTGTATTATAGGTATACCCCCTGGTCTGTCCTCACAGTAAGTTCTGTACTGGTGTACTATAGGTATACCCCCTGGTCTGTCATCACAGTAAGTTCTGTTGATACTGCTGTAGTAGAGGTATACCCCCCTAAGTAAGTGAGCATAACTCCGGGAATTTTCGAGTGTGTTGTATTATATGTTCCCACAGAAAATATCAGATATACCGGTTCACCGTGCTGTGTTCTAATTTGTTTGAATCATGACTGAAGATACGCCTGGTGTCTTATAGGCCATGGGGTAGCCTTGGGGTGCTCTAGGTTCTCCTGCAGCACAAGGGGTACTTTTGAGTCCTAATATGATGAGGTAACCAGTTAATGTAATTGTTTTTTCTTTTTAAGGTCGAAGCATTGGACGAGAGTCGAGGGGAGAACAGTGAAATAGAATACTCCCTGCGACGAGATAGAAACTTCGACGCCTCAAAGTATTTCAGCATTGACACGAAGACTGGTAACATAACAACAACCAAGGTTATGGATAGGGAGCAATTTTTAGGTACAATGTTCATTACAGTGCAGGCAACTGATCGAGGAGACCCACCGCTTAGTGACTTGTGTACTTTCCGTGTAGAACTTGAAGATACCAATGACCACAGTCCCGTGTTTACCTCCTCGTCGTACTCACAAACCTTATACACACAGTCTGGTCGAGGTACTGTTGGCATTGTCGTTCTGGCCGAGGATTTGGACACTGGAGATAATGCAAATGTAACCTATGAGCTCACACAAAATCCCGGAGGATATTTCTCCATTGACGGTCAAAGAGGCATTGTAACAATAGCAAATACTCTCGACATTAGTGTAAGTAGCTTCATGTATGTGTATGAATTACTAAACTGTATCAGCTATAGGTAACCAGGTAACAACTTCCATATACAACCTTACCATGCTGAAGGAAAATTGACAGGGATTACCCATCATGATCAAATCAGTCACTCAATATGATGTTCCATAACTTATCTGCTGGTGTATAAATAATTTGGACTATAATAGATATACTATAACCATATACACTGTGTATATAAACCAAATATCGATTATGATTTCAAACTAATTATCCATCACTACTATAACCATAGATATATATAGCTGAGAATAAAGAGACAAATACACACTTGCTAATTGCAGGAATACAATCATAATATTAGTATTGACTGGAATCTCGCCACATATATGTGACGATCACCTGAGTCGTATCATAGATGAGATCTTGACAACAAATATCAAACAACTCTGGTGATCGTTAAGGTCCATTGGCCTCCTGTTCATACAGTTAAAATTTAAACTCTCCGGACCAAATCAAACTATATCATGTAGATGTTGCAGACAGTTTGGTTACATAGGTGTGATAATTATGTATAATTTGAATTAATATATATTTGGTTCATTTCTTTTCCATTGCAGACATCTCCAATTACGCTAGAAGTGATGGCTCGAGATGGAGGCACTCCACGACAGTCTAGCACCGCTACCATCACAATGACATTACAGTCGACCTACCCTCCCCCCAGCACGCCTCAACCCCAGTACAGCTTCATTATGTCCGAAGTCTATGACATAGGAACAGTCATAGGAAATATATCGGTTTCCTCCAATGTCGCCCAGACGGCTGTGAGTCTTCAGATTGTTAACCGTGTTGATGGACTTTTAACAATACGAGAGTCAGATTCTGCCTCACCAACTGAAGTTTTTGAGATTGTCGTCGGCAATGAGAGGATAAGATATGAAGCCCACCCAGAAATGCAGCTTATACTCCGGGCTTCTGTAAGTATTCAATATAATTTTTTTCTATAGCGACATACTTACAGAAAAGTCTATGTCAACCTCTTATGTATAGAAAGATCATAAATAATTATAGATATTTCCACTTTCAAATTAACAGGGATTAAATGAGTTTATTCAAATGAATAACCTTGACCCACTTATAAGGTCACAGGGGTCAGATATTGTAAATTTTTTAAGCAACATCTTCTGATTGTTCCTGAACGGCTTGATTAGTAACATTTGGCCTGCAGCTTGCCACCATAAGATACTCTAAAATCTGTTAGATTGAATGACCTTGACTTGATTTGTAAGCTACATCTTACAACAATGATACAGAAGGTGTAAAGTGTCTATAGTTCTGATGATCTTTAAACTCATGTAAGATCCAGCATATGCAGAAGGTAATTATTTAAATGTACAATTTAATGCATTTATACAAACATTAGGGTGAAAATTCACAAGGAAGCTCAGAACAATATACTTTATAACAAATTTTTTTTCTTCTCCGAAACAGAACGAGCAGCAAGAGCCACAAAATACATATATCTTTGTGAATATTGTAAATCAAGATGCAAACATGCTGAAACCGGAAGTCATTGGTGAGCCGTTCGTAAGTGCTGACAACTACAATATCAAACTTGACGTGTTGGAAGGACTGCAACCGCCGGAGATTGTTGGTTTCGTTGTTGCCGTGGATGATGATAGGTTTACTGCAGCTTTTAGCAATGTAAGTACCCGGTATAACTCCTGGGGGACAATGTAAGTACCCGGTATAACTCCTGGGGGACAATGTAAGTACCCGGTATAACTCCTGTACCCGGTATAACTCCTGTACCCGGTATAACTCCCACCCAGACTACTTCATCCACCTGTCTGTTCAACAGTGATTGTCTGTATAAGTTACCGGACTGACAGACAGGTTAATTGATGAATATAGACCTCCATCCTTATTTGAAAACTTCCTTATTGCCATGGCTAATTACATATTTAACTAAAACAGTTGCAAGCAAGTGATTGGCAGAGGTCAAAATTTGTTCTCAAAACCTCCAAAAATTATTCATTTCATTTAAGCTTGTCACCATGGCTACTTTTTCTGCTGAACCTCTAATAAAGTTGAAGTTGTATGGATTGGACACACAAAAGCATATGATGTGTATATACTATATCATATGTTTATATACATTATATATTGGCTTTTTGTATGTTGAGCACCTGTAGGATGATGTCTGGACTCATGACTTAGGTACAAAGGTATATTTATTTAGACTCGTTACAGGTATTTTAAAAGGTGTATTTGCATTGTTTTCAGGTTACCTATTATGAACAAGAAACTATCAGCCCGTATTTCAGTATTAATAGCGCATCAGGAGAAATCACAACTAAACAGGAATTTGATGCTGAGACGAAACAGATATACTACTTTAGTATCCTTATAAAGGACGGAGCACCGTCCGCTTTACCAAACCATCGACCTGAAGGCTCTCCAAACAGTGGTAGGTATCTATACAGCTGTGCTTTGTTAGACCACAATAGATCAGAGTCCTATCGTTAGATTCAGAATATAGCCCCTACAGTCAATGTATATCCTATATAATCCACTGCAATGTTCATGTATAGGATCTATCTGACTGTAGGTACTGTACACAATAGTATAACCCGACCATGTTGCTAGAGCTTTTATCTCTTGTGGTTAAACTGGCCATCAGTCAATTATTCCTGTCTACATATTGACTTGAGCAAGTCCATAGTTTCTTGACCAAATTTGTTCAACAAATATTAGACTTGCCCTTGTCCAGAGTCATAAAAATTAGGCTCCAGTCCAGAGTCACACAAATAATGCCTTAGTCCAGAGACATGTAAACAATTGATGTTTTAGTGATTTAGATTGATAGCCTGTCTGTGAGGCAATTGAATTAAGTAGAGTGTTTTAACCAATAACCCACGTTAGCTCACAGTCATCTAACCTAGATCAGTTATATCAGAGGTTATTAGCAAGCCTCAGTGTAGACTGGGGCCTGTTCGTTTATACAGGTTTGTCTGTTTTTAAATGTAACATTTTTGGAAATAAATCCTGGCAGACCTGCAAATGTTTATGCAGGCTTTGTCAAGGCTTTGTCAAGGCTCGCCTGAAAGCAGCTTCGGATTACTGGGTCCGACCTTATTTCATAAACGAACAACTCTGGTCCAACAGGTTCGACCGTTTGGGTCGCTATAACGAAAGCAACCCTGGCCAAATGCTTTTTGGCGTAAAGCTTTACTTTTGGTGTATTATATAAAGAGGAATTTAATTCCTATCTTCATATACATGTACACAGTAGAGTTGTTGAAAAGAAAATTGAATATACTTAAATGCATTAAAATTGGTGACACATCTTTATGAGTTGGTATTATATATTTAATATGTTTGATGCTTTGTTGTAGCTACTGCGACTGTACAGATACAAATCAGTGACGCTAACGACAATGCCCCGAGCTTTGAGTCACAGCAATACGCTTTCAGTGTACTGGAGAACGAACCAATACTCTATTCAGTAGGAGAGGTCAGAGCGACAGACAAAGACTCAGGTCAGTGGAATGTAAAGCTTTAGTACCACCAAAACCTAGGATCTCTAATAGGAATACATTGGGAGGGGGTCTCTAATAGGAATACATTGGGAGAGGATCTCTAATAGGAATACATTGGGAGAGGATCTCTAATAGGAATACATTGGGAGGGGATCTCTAATAGGAATACATTGGGAAGGGATCTCTAATAGGAATACATTGGGAGGGGATCTCTAATAGGAATACATTGGGAGAGGATCTCTAATAGGAATACATTGGGAGAGGATTTCAAACTCAGTTGACCATACACCTGAGGGAAACACTCCCCACATTTGGATCCAATGCATGTAACAGCTAATCCTGGGTTGAAGACATTTAATTTGCCACATTGGACCACCAATTCTATAATTTTTGTGCCACTAACATATTTCAATTCTTATTATTTCCTGTGGATTCTTTATTTACATATGTGAACAGTAACTTGTAACTTGTAACATAGAAATGTACCTTTCCTCCTATATGTCCATAACAACACCACTAATCTTGATGACGTCATAATAACTGTGACGTCATAATGTTCTATTGTTAACCATTGTTTATCTGCCCTTGGCTAAAGCTCTATTACCTTACTTAAATCAAGAATTAATACAGCATGTGTTTGTTCTTAAATTACAACAAGTACAAAATTGTCCTGAAATGCACAATCCTGATATTTGGTGAAAAAGGAAGAAGAAAAAAAGGAAACACTTCTACTGGCCACTGGGGAATAGATTGTGTAAACATACTAGCTAATTTACAATTAAATCTTGCATCTATATGACTGTGTAAAATCATTAACTAGGTCACTGACATCCTGATGTCAATATAGAACTGAGGACTCCAGTGCCTAGCTTTAACTTTATAACTTCATATTTAGTTGTAAAAGCATGGTTTGAAATTTACCCTCATCTTGATTTTTTGAGATTTTAAAATGATTTATTATGTTTGATTAACTAAACTATATTAAAGCAGGCATCCATGCAGAATGCTGGGACACTTTATGGTTGTGTTGTTCAAGCCGCCCTTTTTGCATCATATATCAATTCTGTAGCCATTTCATAGATTTCAATGCTTAAATTTTCAACTTATCATTTAGTATATGAAATGGAAAGAGAAGACAACTAGATTTTAGTTCACCTGGTCTGGAGTGTAATAATGTTAATACATGTGTTGTATTTTCAACAGGTCACGTGTTTCGGTTTACAATGGACTGTTCAGTACCTACAGGATCTGTAATACCATTGGCTATAAACTGGACCAATGGGGGGATCTATGTTTCTGGTTACCTCGACTTTGAGACAAAAAATAGTGTAAGTAATTTTAGGTTTCAGTCAAGTCTGTCACTCTTTTAGAGGTCACAGTATGAGGTAAAGTTATGTTGTCTGAGAAAAAGCATGTCTAATGTAGGCGTGCGATGTCATCCTAAACCTCGGGCAAGTCTGTCACTCTATCGGGGGCCACAGGTAAGTTATGTCGTCTGAGAAAAAAAACATGTCTAAATGTAGGTGCCATACATTTACATGTGTCTGGTGCCCGTATTAGGTAAATGGGAGACTGATTTGACATAAGGGCAGGCATGAAGGCCTGATGACCATCATGTGTCACAGGACATGAATAGGAGGATACATGTACGAGGATAATATATCAATTATAACCAAATCTCCTCTTGTGCGATTTCAGAGGTTTCAAATATCCATTTCCCTATCTTAGCCCAACATCAACCCCCTTACCACCCAGGGTCTGAGGGATGAGTGTTGCTTTAGGATAGGACTTTGAGAATCAATTTATTATAATATTTTTATACCCCACTTTTGAGATATAATCATACAGTGTATATAAAAAAAAAGAGCTTAGTTTGATAATTCAACTGAGAAGTTATTTTTTTGACATGTAGTTGGAGAATTCAGCTATTGTGTTAACTTCATGACTAATAATTTGTTTTATTAAATCTTCAATCTTTGTAAACATTTTGGTTTTCATGGTTTTCTTGGTTTACAATGCAGCTTACAACTTGATTTGTTATATATGTCTTATGATCAACCATTAATTTAAATCACAAATTATAACTTGATTTGTTATATATGTCTTATGATCAACCATTAATTTAAATCACAAATTATAACTTGATTTGTTAGATATGTCTTATGATCAACCATTAATTTAAATCACAAATTATAACTTGATTTGTTAGATATGTCTTACGATCAACCATTAATTTAGATCACAAATTATAACTTGATTTGCTATATATATATATACATCTTATGATCAGCTATTAATTTAAATCACAAATTATAATTTGACATGTTCATATACATCTTATGATCAATTATTAATTCAAATACCAAATCTTTTGTTTTCTTACAGTATAATTGTAAAGCGAAAGTTTTTGACGGGAAATTTACAGCAGAAACCAATGTGAACATCACTGTGTTAGATGTGAACGACATGCCTCCTGTGTTCTCCCAGCCTTTGTACATCTTCAATTCTGTCAACGAGGGCGATTATACCAGTAGGCCACTCTTAATTGGTCAGGTAAGTACAATTTTGTGTTTATCCTTATAATGTACCTGTCTGTCCTCTATAAACACACATAATGCATTTGATATTATAAAAGTGTACCTTAACGATGTCTAATAGACAGAAGATCCTTGTACAAGGTTGTTGTTAGAAATTCACCATTGGGGGGCATACTTCTCTCGGAGGGTTTCACTATTACAGCTCAACCTCACATTGCATACTGTTTTTCTTGTGACTTTTAAAGCGGCTTCCTAAATTCTGTTTATATAAAGTTTGAATCCACAATTTTGTGCATATACAGTTCATATTTTCACTCACATTGAAGAATATATACTTTTTCATGCCCAGGGGTGTTGAGAAGTTCCACCCAAGGGGTTTTCAAATTGGGTAAAACCTGAGGCTTGCCCAGATTTTTGCACCTACCACGATACTTAAAAATCCTGCGGATGGAATTTCACCATCCTACTCCCCTGGGCTTGAAAGAGTTTTATACTCGTCAATGTTTTTCTCACATGCCAAAAAACAGAATTAGCTCAGAAATCACAAAAAGGCATCACAATTTACGCATCACGGCATCAGAATTTCATAAGTTTGTGATGTCATATCATTTCTGTCCCATTGTGATGTCACATACTTGATATGGGATGTAAGATGGACATTTCTTACACCATTTGTTTTACCCTGGGCAGTTCAGTCGCATACTCATGGGAATGAGAGAACCGCTTCTCTTGCCTTACAGTATTCATTCATTTCATCCATTTTGAAGGCAGGTATACAGTAAATTTAATTTTCCAAAACAACTTTAGATATCCTCTTAAAGAAAGGTCATAAAAATTCCTTCTAAAAAGCAGTCTCAAGTAATTAACGTTTATAAAAGTGTATAGAAATTTTTAGAATTAAAAAATTTTTTAAACATACAGCTGGTGTTAATTGAATTTAAACATGATGAACCCTTTCAACTTTGATATGGTCATTATAGGTGTCAGCCACTGATGGGGACACGGGCAGAACACAGACAAATATACAATACAGCATCTTCAACCCGCCAGGCGATTCCTCTGTCATAAGCATATTTGATCTAAATGCAACGACTGGAAATCTGATGGTGAAAGGAATATTAGATAGAGACAGCCAATCTGTCATCAGGTTCCTTGTGAAAGCAGTTGATGAACCATTATCTCCCCAAGCGTTGACAACCTACGCCACTGTTGAAGTTCGTCCAGGAGACATAAATGACAACAGCCCAGTATTTGATAATAGTACTATAGTAGGCAGTGTGAAGGAGGGAGTAATTGTGGGTAAGTCATACACCCAGTAAGTCATCAATCTAGTGTGTTATATATCCAGTAAGTTATCAATCTAGTGTGTTATATATCCAGTAAGTTATCAATCCAATGTGTTATATATCCAGTAAGTTATCAATCCAATGTGTTATATATCCAATAAGTTATCAATCTAGTGTGTTATATAGCCAGTAAGTTATCAACCTAGTGTGTTATATAGCCAGTAAGTTATCAACCTAGTGAGTCGTAAACCCAGTAAGTTATCAATCCAATGTGTTATATATATATCCAGTAAGTTATCAATCTAGTGTGTTATATATCCAGTAAGTTATCAATCTAGTGTGTTATATAGCCAGTAAGTTATCAATCTAGTGTGTTATATAGCCAGTAAGTTATCAATCTAGTGAGTCATAAACCCAGTAAGTTACCAGTCCAGTGAGTTATCAATCCAGTGAGTTATCAATATAGTGTGTTATCAATCTAGTAAGTTATCAATCTAGTAAATTATCAATCTAGTAAGTTATCAATCTAGTGAGTTATCAACCTAGTGAGTTATATAGAGTTATCAATCCAATAAGTTATCAGTCCAGTGAGTTATCAATCTAGTGAGTTATATAACCAGTGAGTTATCATACCAATCTAGTGAGTTATCAATCCAGTGAGTTATCAATCCAATAAGTTATCATACAAATCTAGTAAGTTATCAATCTAGTGAGTTATCAATCTAGTGAGTTATCAATCTAGTAAGTTATCAATCTAGTGAGTTATCAATCTAGTGAGTTATCAATCTAGTTAGTTATCAATCTAGTTAGTTATCAACCTAGTGAGTTATCAACCTAGTGAGTTATCAACCTAGTGAGTTATCAACCTAGTAAGTTATCAATCTAGTAAGTTATCAATCTAGTGAGTTATCAATCTAGTGAGTTATCAATCTAGTTAGTTATCAACCTAGTAAGTTATCAATCTAGTTAGTTATCAACCTAGTTAGTTATCAATCTAGTTAGTTATCAATCCAGTGAATTATCAATCCAGTGAGTTATCAATCTAGTGAGTTATCAATCTAGTAAGTTATCAATCTAGTAAGTTATCAACCTAGTGAGTTATTAATCTAGTGAGTTATCAACCTAGTGAGTTATCAACCTATTGAGTTATTAATCTAGTAAGTTATCAATCTAGTAAGTTATCAATCTAGCGAGTTATCAATCTAGTTAGTTATCAACCTAGTAAGTTATCAATCTAGTGAGTTATTAAACTAGTAAGTTATCAATCTAGTAAGTTATCAATCTAGTAAGTTATCAATCTAGTAAGTTATCAATCTAGTGAGTTATCAATCTAGTGAGTTATCTATCTGTGGAGAAGTTTCTTTGTGTAAGTAAAATTAATGAAGGCATATTGTCGTGTTCCAGGTACCAGTGTGATGACGGTGGAGGCGGAGGATATCGACCAGGGACCCAACGGAGAGGTTTCCTATAGTTTGGTTCCCATCAACAGTCCTGTGTTTATCCTCCCTGACAGTCGAAATGGTCAGATTAATACCAATGCACAAATTGACCGCGAGACAAATGACAAGTTTTTTGTACTTGTTACTGCTCAAGATGGCTCCACTGGTGTTACTGCTAGAACTACAACCGGCACAGCCACCATCTACGTTATTGACATCAATGACCACCAACCTCAATGTAATAACAGTCTACTTTCTGTTTCCATTCCGGAGACCAAAAAGGGAAACATCATTGCAATCAATGCTTACGACCAGGATGTATCAGCCATTTTATCCTACAGTGTTTCTGATAAAGATTTTAAATACTTTGCCACGAATCAACAAAATGGTTTGGCTCATCTTATTGTCCATTTTGTAAGTACACTTGTGTCAACTTGCCACTATTATAGACATTTCTTACCTTTACTATTATAGACAGATCTTACCTTTACTGTTATAGACATATCTTACCTTTACTGTTATAGACATATCTTACCTGTACTATTATAGACATATCTTACCTGTACTGTTATAGACATATCTTACCTTTACTGTTATAGACATATCTTACCTTTACTGTTATAGACATATCTTACCTTTACTGTTATAGACATATCTTACCTGTACTGTTATAGACATATCTTACCTTTACTATTATAGACATATCTTACCTTTACTATTATAGACATATCTTACCTTTACTGTTATAGACATATCTTACCTTTACTATTATAGACCTATCTTACCTTTACTGTTATAGACCTATCTTACCTTTACTATTATAGACATATCTTACCTGTACTGTTATAGACATATCTTACCTGTACTGTTATAGACATATCTTACCTGTACTATTATAGACATATCTTACCTTTACTATTATAGACATATCTTACCTTTACTGTTATAGACCTATCTTACCTTTACTATTATAGACATATCTTACCTTTACTATTATAGACATATCTTACCTTTACTGTTATAGACATA